>MU831858.1:0-100178 GCA_029204225.1 Diphasiastrum complanatum | reverse complement strand
AACATGACTCTTGGATCTAGGCTAGGGTTTTCACAATAGGGCAAGAAAATGGAGTCTACTTCCTTATTACATGCTGGATTTTCACCTAACTTAGCAAAGTAAGTGTGTTTTACTATGTATTCTCATTCTCCATAGTGAGAAGATAGAAACTTTTTGGAGCCTCAAGGAGAAACTCGAGTTTCCTCTCATTGTATGGAGATTACTCTTGATTTCCAATGAAACCTAGCTTTGGCACTTTGTAAACACTGTCTACAGGCCGTACTACAACCTTATTTCCACACGTGTGGAGTTGGATTACACTAATTGATCAATGTTTTGATTGTCTCTGCTTGTTTCCTATCAAGCTGCTAAACTAGATCTTGTTTTCTGATGACTAGTTTCTGATAGATTGTTTAACAAGCATACAATCACCTTGTGGATCATTCAAAGATCCATTTATGGTCCTTAGTACTGTACTTTTCACATAGAAGAAAGATTTTTTTTATAAATACACATGATTTCAAAAGTTTTAAATGTGTGTGTGTGTGTGTGTGTGTGTGTGTGTGTGTGTGTGTGTGTGTGTGTGTAAACTTACATACACTTTTGCGCATGGGTGAGGGACCCCATGCATCCTCCTCCCCTCACCCATGCATACACACTTTTTAATCCCTTTCTCTCTCCATCTTTGTCAACAAACTCTCTCCCTATTCTGCTTGCAACTCTCCCTCTCTCCATATCTTTCTCTATCTCCCTTCTCTCCAGTGACCCACTCTATCTCTTCGCTTCAGTGACATTATCTCCCTTTCAATCGACTTTCTTGGAAATGTGAAGAAGACGACTTGGTGAAAAGCTAGAAACCGGCAATTTGTGAAGTTGAAGCTATGTCAAAAAAAATTCACAAGGGGATTCAACTAGTCAAGACCTACTAAAGACTTGACTTTAGCTGGAAGAAAACTCTTTGAAACTTAAGTTAGGTCTGAAGATTCGAGGTGGATTTATAAGACATGCAGATGATTTTGATTTCAAAATTCGAGCACAAGTTCTTATGTGTGTTGTTACAATGACCCTAAATGGAACTTTATAAAGAATATCTATACATAATAACTTATCACTGCAATAAAAAGATGAATACATACTTTATGGTCTACAATAAGATTAATTTACAGATTTACCACTTGCAATAAAGTACAGTGAATACAGAGAGATGTTAGATTCTGTTTGAATTGAGAATATTTTATATGCTTTAAAAAAAGAATGAAATTGCTATGAATTTTTGAATTATTATAACTTCCAATCTGTAACTTCGATCTTGGAGATCCAAAAAGGTAAATTGATCTTTACAATGCCTAGAATTCGATGGAATTGAGTAATATTGATTTTGAACTTTTCAGTTAAATGATTTGCAAATTCTAATAACTTCTAATGAAATGCAACTATTGCTTAACCATTGAAAAACATGTGAAGCTATTTCCCGAAATGATTGAAAAAGATCATTATATATATATATATATATATATATAAACTTACATAAACTTTTATGCATGGGTGAGGGGCCCCATGCATCATCCTCCCCTCACCCATGCATATACTTTTTTGAACTAGAAGGATGGGAAGGATGATCTTGTAAAGATTGAAGTAAAGTGAAAGTCGATGGTGCTTACACTTTGAAGTAAGTTTTATAAGGAATGAGGAAAGCCATGGCAATTAGCTTGGATCTTAGGGGGATGCAGTTTATCAGTTGTGGTTTATTATCATGCCATTTTAGAGTGAATTTGGATGTTCTCAAGATTGTTTCAAACATAGTGCATGCTAAGTAGATGCAGGAACTTAGTGTTGGTCATTCTCGGACATTGGATTTCTACTTCAAATGTTCGTTTTTTAATGTTACGAGTTTTTAAACTTTGGTATATGCAATTACACTCTCATGATCAATCTTCAAATGCAGAAAGGGTTAAGCCTGTAGGAGAAGAATTTACAAAGGGTGTTACAGGCTTAAATGTCATTTTGTTTAAATCATAGTCTTCTTGCTCTTGTTTGCATATGGGGGGATTTATTTGCAAAATACAAAGAGCCTTTTATCTATTTTGAAAATGAGAAAGTTTTTGGGCGTTCAAATGTTGTGGCAGTTTTTGGGCGTTCAAATGTTGTGGCATCAAAGCACTACAAGCGCTATTATAGTTCGAAGTACTAGCAGGCGTTTGCGAGAACAACTCCTCACAGATAGGGAAAGTACACAAGCAAAATAATGTATGAAAAATACACCAATCTCGAGTTAGAGAGAGAATACAATTACAAGCAAAATAGTGTGAGATCCAATTTTGACATTACGACCACAAGATAGCTTGATTCATCATTAGAAATGTGAGAGAACCATATGTACATATATAGGAGAGCCTTAGATCGTGGTACTACTAGCATGTAACCACCAAAAATGATGTAAACTACCTAAAGCATGACACTTATTAATTTGCATGCAAGTTTGGCTACCTACTTTCTCCATGTGGCAAATTTTGCACTATAAACCTACAATTCTACTTGCATGTGTCCATTAGAACATTTGCATACTTTGCATGTCTCAATAGAAACTTAGGACACAATGTATTTATGATGGCTCGAGTTTCTACAAGGTCATATTAGACCATTTCTATGTCTAATTTTACATGCATGTCATTTTAGACTATGTAGACATAATTACATGTCATATTTGATCAACTAGACTTTATGCATGTCAATGGAACTTGATCTACTTAACCCAAACTCGACCTATTCTACAAGTATATGTGCTCAATTCACACACCTTGAATATGTACAATAAAATTACATGGGTAGAGCCCCCAGAATCAATATATGCAAGATAGATATGTTTTACAATTCTTCACACTCCTCCTTAGAACATATCTATCTGATGCTGATAAAGATCTTTTGTGTGTGGATTCTTTATTTTGCATTTGAAGTGAAGATCCAAAGAATCCATCATAGCAGCACCCTCACCATAACCATGATAAGATCTCTTTGATGGAAATCTTTTGCCAATTCCACCAAACTGCCACTATGCCAATGTGCCTCCTCCATGCCTGATGTAGATCTTGGATTTGCAAGTTCTTCTGCATGAAGATGGTTGTAACAAAATTTGAAAAACCCGAGGCCTCCATGCCTCATTGTGATCACAAAGATCATATAGATCAAGATTATACCATGAACAATATTCAAGATTAAGCACACTAGCTTTATTAGTCCAAATACTATGAACTCTATCCAAAATGGATCCAATCTTGAAACCATACTATAAGCCGAATTTTTGACGGCAAAAATCGGGCTAATATTGAACAAAAAGCGGCTGCAGAGTATTTGACGAGAACCAAATACTATAAATTCGACGAAAGTCGATACAAAAAAATGGACCAAAAAGAGGTCCCAGCCTGCCCTTAAAATGGCTAGACACGTTAATTATTAATAGATTACATATCTTTATAAACGGTCTAGAGAATCGTCGAAAATATATGACATAGGTCAAATTTTGTAAGACCGAGCGAAAAATGCCGGTCCATGTAGAAATAGGTCTGAACCCGCCTAAATGTGGCTAGTCGAAACTTTTACAGCCTTAAAATTGGCCCAGATATAAAAATGTCGGCAATGCCAAGCAAAATTTTGATGTAACTGAAAAATATTTTAATAATACCAAAAACCTCTTTGTTTTTCAGGAATGGTCAATTTCTTCTCAAGATTGCTTTGTCTGTCACTTGTAACAACGTCAGCAACTTGCAGAATCAAAAACCGGTCAGTTGAAACATCGATAAGAAAAATTGACAAAATGGCATACATTAGTGAATGGGCATAGTGGGTTTCGAAAATATGGGTACGCGACAATCTACGGCATCAAAACCTCAATCACAGAGAAAACTCAGCAAGACAAACGGGAATGGCAGTATTACATACCAGGGGAGGCCAAAATAGCCAGCCAATTTGAAAAAAAAAAAAATTACACAAGTGATAACTTTGCAAAAATTGCTTGGAAAAAATATCACTAAGTTAATGGAAAGGGGGGTGAATCTTGATTATGAAAAAAACATTAGAATGACATCATCCCATGGCCAAATGTCAAATGGGGGGGCTAGCTGAGTATCTCATGCCTAAGTCACTTTGGCAATGATAAACAAAATTTTGAGGAAATCTGCATGTGCACCAAGTGTCCATAGGTGTTTGGCCAAGTACAAGTGAAAGGGATAATGGAGAAAGGGTTGACTGATGTGATTGGGGCAATGGCATTGTTCACATGTTAAAATAGAAAGAAGTGATTGAAAAATGAAGGGTTGTCAAAATGAAGGGTGACTCCCCACCGCCCTCTATATAACACCACCAAAACGCTGAGTTCAGCGGCTTAAAAATAATCCCAGTGAAGAGTGTTGCTCTTGTGTTGTTTTGTTGCTCTTCTGCTATGTTTTGCTATCCTACTATGCTGCTGTGCTAAAATGCCTAAAATGTTGTTGTTGTTCTATTATGCTGATCAATCTGCTCAGACTACCATCTTTTTTAGTACTACTGAAAGTGAGTTATTTCACCTAGCGATGCTAAAAATACTGATTGAGAAAATATGATCATCTTACTATGTTGCTGCTGAAAGACTCAGTTGACCCATTTAGCCTCAATATGTTGTTGTCAAGGAGTTTTTATTGCTATGACAAAAAGGAGTAGAGCTGATTGTTGAGGGTGAGGACGTGGTACCGTTAGAGTTACTGAGTTGAATTCAGTATCACCAAATCTTGAGTAAGCATTGCTAAGTGATTGTTAGTATAGGTGAGAAACTTGAGAGTCATGTTGAGAGTGTGCATGGCTAAGCTTATGGTTAGAGTGGGTTGAGAATGGAGAGACAGAGTTGGGATGCTGCTAGTTAAGTAAGTGGTGTCACATTGTTATTGAAGCCTGAGGACTATGAGAAAGAGACTTGTGTGAACCATTGTATCGTTATACTAATCTGAAATAATGTTGCTCTTGTTCTGTTATGCTGATCAATCTACTCACTCTACGATACTGTTGCAAAAGAGCTGTGAGAGAAATGTCTTGAGAGAGAGAGAGAGAAAGAGCAATCTTATTGCCTTGCTTTGTTGTTCCTAAAGGGATCTCTTGTTCTACTAAGTCGCGATGTTGGTATTTAGAACATTTGATAGGATTCACAAGAGAGATGTAGAGAATTTTGATTGTTGTTACTATCGGGATGGGAGATAATGGTTGATCTAGTGCTGTAAATTGAGAACTTTCTCTCTTGCCACAGTTATCATGTCGTTCAATTGCTCAAGTCCTCTAAAATTGTCATGTAGTTTTGAGAAGGGAGAGTGCTGGAAGTTGAGAATGGTATTGCTATGTCCATGGTGAAAACTAAAGCTTGAATAGTTTTGAGGAAGAAGCTTTGCACCCCCAGTCTTTGACATAATGGACAAAGATTAAAGTCACATCACTACAACCTACTGATCACGTGAGAGTAGCCAGTACGTGATCTGTGGCTAATAACCAGCCCATAAAGAGGCCCGTTGCAGGTTACTAATGTTTGCCTTTGATTCCTATGATGTACCCTGCTCCTTTGATTCTTCAACAACAGGAGATAAAGTATTCCAGATTACAGAAGCCGATACAGCTGATTCAGGGGTCTCTACCTAAGAAGATCACTAGAATTTGATGCCTTGGCTTGAACATGTAACATTCCTATTGAAATCGAGGCGGAATTGCAGAAGGTAAATGCATAAGTGGACAGCTTTGAGTGGGGAAAGAAGCAAGGCTCGTTGGTTGATAGTGCTTCGCTAACAAATGACATCCAGTTTAGTGAGACACTATCGTTGATGGAAGAGAGAGTAGAGTCGTTTCAAGAGTGAAGCCAGTTAGTGCCACCATTTCTGTTACGAGCTCGTAACCAGTGCCGAACCCTAGAGAACACAGATAGGTCAGATACCACAGTCAGGGTCGTGTCCAGTGTACATGACCAACAGGGCAAGACAGTGTGAGTAGTGTGCCCCAGCACGGTCCATAGCCATGGCGGGAGTAACACAGCCTAGGGACCCTGTCAGCAGGATAGGGCCCCCAGTTGGGTCCCGACGTGCAGTTGGCCACGTCACTGCCACGTGGCCGACACTTGGCAGTTGCATGCTACCAGTCCTCACACTGGGCTAGGAGGGGCTTACTCTATATCAGGGAGTAGGCAAGGTTGGGTGGAGGAGTTAGTGTTTGCCCTACTGTGGTGTTAGGATCTATTACACTGGTATCAGAGCCATCTCCATCCTAGGGAGTTTAGGACAGCAGTAGAGAAAGCTATCAGAAGATAGGAAGTGTTTCTCAGATTCTCAGAGAGGAATAGAGGAGGAGGATCGCTGTAGGAGCAGCCTTCAAACTTCTGATTTCCACTGAGAAATCACAGTAGCAAGGAGTTAGATTCCAAGTGTAGGTAACTCGCTGAAAAAACAGCTGTTTCTCACTGAGTTCAGAGGATTCTCTATAGTTTTCCCAGCGAAATTAGAGTAGGAAGAAGCCAGCACCTCCATCGCTGTACAGTCAGAGACCTACATCCGATTTCCAGGGAAAAAGTTACTGGTTCTCAGCGAGTTGGAAGCCAAAAAAGAGGAGCAGGGCCAGCGCTGCCAGTGCTTCTGAAAATCTGGTTTTTCAACAAGTTTTTGGGCCCCAACGTCAGAGATTTGGAGCAAGAGGATTCCTACCAGATCAGCGAGTAGGAGACTTCTAAAATTTCAGAACTCAGAAGGGTTTTTGGACTTCAGATTTGCCTTTTTGTGGACAAGTTGGATTGCAATCAGACCAGCGAGCTACTATCCTCAAAAAACCGGGAAATTTAGTACCGTTTTGAAGCCTCAAACTGGCATTTTTCGGAACAGCAGGTCTGAAATCTTGGGGAAAAGAGCTGAAAGGGTTCCTCTTCATTCTTTCTTTGGAAGTACAGTCCTCAGAAACAGCTAAGTCATCTTTCCTTTCCCTTGTACAGTTGTAAATTAGTCTTTTAGACTTTTTTCCTTCAGAAGTTAAGGTAGCTCTCTTTCAGTTTCGAAGATGACCACTCCTCAGGGACCTGATCAACCCCAGGAGAGAGGCTTCGACGAACTTGAAACAGAAGCCTTGGCTTACAGAAAAGGGAAGGAACCTATGGAAGTAGAAGAACAGGAACAGTTCGCCGAAGAACTCGACGAACTGGTTACCAAGGAGCAGTTCCTCCAATTGGTAACAGAGGTGGATGAACTGAAGCTGGCATTAGCCAATTTCAAGTCCAGTGTGGACGACTCGTTCGCTGAACTCAAAAACTTGATTTTGAGTTCCGCGAAAGGAAGCCTTCCCTCCACTTCTCAGTTATCCCCTTCTCCACTTCCATCAGTTTCGGGTGAGACTTTACGGTCTCACCCCAGTGTTTTTAAAGATTTAAAGCCTCCTACTTTTAATGGGGAAGAGAAGGATAGAAATGCAGATATTCTACAAACCTTCCTCAGCAAATGGAAGAACATTCATGCTCTTAAACAGACCCCTGACCATTTGCAAGCAATTGAGGCCAGTCTTTCTTTAGGGCCTATGGCCTATAAGTGGTGGTTAAATCTCCAGGAGACTGGGCAGACTCCCCGGTCATGGAAAGCTTTTGAAGAAGCTTTCCTAAGAGAATTTCTACCAGAGAATGAACTTGATAGAGCCTGGGAAGCCTGGGAAAGAACAGTAATGGACAAGTCCCTCATCCAATATATCTCGCAGTATCGAGAGGCAATTTCAAAGATTAAAAATATGGATGACTATCAAAAAATCAGGGGATTTGTCCGTGGCCTCAAAGATGAATATAAAGTAGAGGTCCAGAGAAACTCGCCTACTACCCTTGAGCAAGCTCTCAGATATGCTCAAATCTATGATGATTCAGTGGGTAGGAAGAGAGCGAGACAACAACCACTTTCTGAGCAGCTTCCTCAGAAAGACTTTCAATTTAAAAAGAAATTTTTAAAAAGAAAGAAAGAAGATAAATTTAAAGGTGAAGCTCCTCAGAAACGCCCTTCACTCATACAGCCCTTAAAACCCGATGATTTTGAGAAAGCCAAACAAGAACGTTTGTGCTTTGTGTGTATGGGCAAGGGACACACAGTCAGACAGTGTCCCAAGGGGCCTTTCACTAAAAAAGATAAGAAAGATAAAAAACAAGTTCATCTTGTTCAGACTGTATGTTTCCCCAGTGACTCGGCAGCTTCCGAGATCAAAGTATATCATGAAGATCATGAACACTGTTGCCAGCTGACCTCTGCAATGCTAGCGAGACCCTTCAGCTTTGGGCCGCATGACCTAGTACGTATGCATGGGAAAGTTGGTAACCAGTCAGTAAGAGTCATGGTTGATGATGGGGCAACCCATAATTTCATCAACCACACCCTGGTTAAAAAGCTTAAACTACCAAAAGTACCTAGTCAGCATAGGTACATAGTTTCATTAGCTAAGGGTGAAGATAAAAAAATATGGGAAACTATGGTAAGTAAGTTAAATCTTGGTATTCAGGGGTACCAAGATCAAATAAACTTTCAGATAATGCACCTGGATCGAACAGACATTGTTCTCGGGAGAGATTGGCTCTACAGTTTAGGACCTTCCCTCCACAGAAACTATCAGGAGAACACCCTCAGCTTTCAGTATAAAGGCCGAGAGATCCAGTTGCATGGGGAGCATGATGTTCCCAACAGCCCTATGGTCTACAGTTCAGAGCTCTGTCAGCTAAGCGGAGACGAAGACCATCAGGTATTCTTATGTGACTTTCAGTTTATTCCTGAAGTTTCTATTTCCAGTTCTATTCAGCAGAAAATCAGTAAATTGGAAACTTTATTGTCTAAATTTAAAGATGTTTTTCCTGAAGATTTGCCACATGGTTTACCACCTAGCAGAGAGGTAGATCATGTAATAAACCTAGTACCAGGTACAGCACCTGTTTCTAAACCTCCGTATCGGGTCAGCCGAACAGAGGATGAAGAAATAACTAGGCAGTTAACAGACTATCTTGGGAAAGGCCAAATTCAGACCAGTATTTCACCATGGGCCTCACCAGTCCTATTGGTGAAAAAGAAGGAGGGGTCTATGCGTCTTTGCGTAGATTACAGAGCCCTCAATAAAGTCACAATTAAGAATAAATACCCTATGCCTCGGGCAGACGAGTTGTTTGATCAACTCGACGGGGCTAAGTTTTTCAGCAAAATAGACCTCAGATCGGGATATCATCAAGTCCGTATAAAATCGGAAGATGTCTCGAAAACAGCTTTTAGGACTCGTCACGGTCATTATGAGTTTAAGGTGATGCCATTTGGGCTCACAAATGCTCCAGCTACCTTTATGACCTTGATGAACAGTGTCCTCAGACCATACTTGGGTAAATTTGTAGTCGTATTTTTAGATGACATCCTCGTTTACAACAAAACCAGGAAGGAGCATCTAAAACACCTCAGAAAGGTGTTTCGACTGCTCAGAAAGCATAAGCTTTATGCTAAACAATCCAAGTGTGAATTCTTCGTTGAAGAAGTAGCATATTTGGGTCACATTATCTCTTCAGATGGGATTAAGATGGACCCAAATAAGGTTAAAGCCATACCCAGTTGGCTGAGACCTCAGAATATTTTGGAACTTCAAATCTTTCTTGGTCTGGCGGGATATTACAGACGATTTGTCAAGGAATATGCTCAGATAGCAGTCCCTATGACAAATCTCCTTAAGGGGAAGGGAAAGGAGTTCATTTGGGAGTCCGCACAACAGGAGAGCTTTAATGCTCTCAAAACAGCCTTAGCTACAGCACCAGTTTTAAAGGTCGTCGACCCCAATCAGCCATTTGTGGTCGAAACAGATGCTAGCGACTTTGCAGTAGGTGCTGTGCTAACTCAGGGTGGACGACCAGTTGCCTTCGAGAGTAAAAAACTCGAGCCAGCACAGACTAGGTATAGTGCCTATGAAAAGGAACTCTTTTCTATAGTCCATGCCCTTAAGACTTGGAGGCATTATTTGTATGGTGCCAACTTTGAGGTCCTGACAGACCATGAGAGTCTCATATACCTTTGCAATCAACCTGAGCTTAGAGGTCGGAAAGCTCGTTGGGCAGAGAGTTTGACATGTCTATCAGATATAGGCGTGGAAAATTCAATACAGTAGCAGATGCCCTTAGCAGAATGCCTATGATAAACGAGCTGAGTTTTACTCAGATTCGTAATGAGTTACTCGAGTCCTTGAGAGGGAAATGCCAGCATGATGCATTCTTCTCTATTATCTGGAACTCAGTCCAGAACAGACAGTTACAGACTCCAGAACCAGTTCCCGGGCTGGTGCCAGTTCATCCAAGAATACGGCAGCTTCCGTTGAGGATGTTAATGAGTCCGAGTATACGTCATCAGATGACGTTGAGGATTCTGAGCCTGTATTACGCAAGCAAACCCCAGTGGTTGAGGGTCAGTTGACTTAAGGATTCAAATGGAAACAGTATTCCATTCAGGATGAGTACTTGCTCTATAGAGATAGAGTATGTGTCCCCAATTCAGAGGATTATAGGCAGCAGGTCCTATATGAATGTCATGACAATCCTAGCGCGGGACACCCAGGCATACAGAAGACCTATGAGCTTCTTCGTAGGCAATTTTTCTGGCCCAGTATGAAAAAGGACGTCCACCAGTATGTAACCAGTTGCCAGAAATGTCAAGTAAATAAAGCAGAGCGTTTAAAGACAGGAGGGTTGTTGCATCCCTTAGAAATACCAGCTGGTAAATGGGAGAGTATCTCCATGGATTTTATAGTAGGCTTGCCTAAAACCCAAAAGGGCAATGACGCTATATGGGTCACAGTTGACCGTCTGACCAAAATGGCTCATTTTATTCCGACCAAAACAACCGTTAGAGCTCCAGAGTTAGCGAGGTTGTTTGTAGACGGGCTATTTAAATTGTACGGTCTACCTTCCGGCATAGTCAGCGACTGGGACAGTAAGTTTACTGGAAATTTTTGGAAGGCAGTATTCCATCATCTCCATACTAAACTTAATATGAGTACCACCGACCATCCACAGACGGACGGTCAAACAGAAAGGGTAAATCAAGTGCTGGAGGATATGCTTCGTGCATACGTCAGCAAGAGGCAGACTAATTGGGAGGAGTATCTCTCAATATTAGAGTTTGCTTACAACAGTACCAAACATTCAGCTACGGGATACAGCCCATTTATGCTGATGTACGGTTTTCAGCCACGCTCACCCACAGCTGTAGGGTTTAAACAAGAAAAAGTTGAAGCAGCCAGAAACTTTTTAGAAGACCTAAACCAGATGATAGAACATGCTAAGCGTAGCATTAGACAATCCCAGGATCGAGCCAGGCATTATGCAGATCCACACAGACGGGATGTGCAGTTCTCCACTGGTGAGAAAGTCTACTTGAGAGTCCCAGTTGACTCTAAAACCCTCAAATCAGGAGTGTGTGCTAAGTTGTCTCCAAGGTATTGTGGTCCCTTTACCATCAGTAGGAGACTAGGCGAGGTCACCTATGAACTAGAACTCCCACACAGCAGTAAGGTTTTTCCAGTTTTTCATGTAAGTCAGTTACGAAAAGCCTTAACCAGATCAGATAATCTGGTAGGGGACAGTGTTCTAGTTCTCCCATTGGATCCTCAACAACCTCCACATGAACCAGAGGAAATTCTTGATAGTAGAGAGACGCAGACTCGTCATACTCTATACCGAGAATATCTGGTTAAGTGGAATGATCAGCCTGTTGAGAATGCCACTTGGGAAAGAGGCAGCGTCCTTCGCAAGATTTTTCCAGACTTTGTCTTAGAGGACCAAGACGGTTCTTAAGGGGGAGGGAGTGTTACGAGCTCGTAACCAGTGCCGAACCCTAGAGAACACAGATAGGTCAGATACCACAGTCAGGGTCGTGTCCAGCGTACATGACCAACAGGGCAAGACAGTGTGAGTAGTGTGCCCCAGCACGGTCCATAGCCATGGCGGGACTAACACAGCCTAGGGACCCTGTCAGCAGGATAGGGTCCCGACGTGCAGTCGGCCACGTCACTGCCACGTGGCCGACACTTGGCAGTTGCATGCTACCAGTCCTCACACTGGGCTAGGAGGGGCTTACTCTATATCAGGGAGTAGGCAAGGTTGGGTGGAGGAGTTAGTGTTTGCCCTACTGTGGTGTTAGGATCTATTACAATTTTTTCACTGTCTCAATCCTAAATCCAACCGTATTGTCTTCACAAGCAAATCTCCTTGCGAGCAGCCACTATAGCAGAAGAGTAAAAGAGGATCTTACTTATATCCTTTTACTACTTCAAAGTACATAGAGTGCATTCAACTAAAAGCAGCTGCTGTGAAAGATTCAACTAGTTTGATCATATTTGCTATATTTTCATATTTGGCATATTGAGGCCAACTTTGTTTTTAGACTTAGAGATTGACTTTTCAAAGTTCATTAGTCTAAATGTCATTTGAATAAATGTTTTTTGAAAGTGTGAGAAAGTTAGAAGGCGAGTTTGAGTAGATTCAAATTTGAATGTCGGTTACTTTGAATCTAGACACAAAAATAGTAGGGTTAGCATTTTGGAGGGAAAGCCAAGTGTCCAAATAGAGTTTGGACCTGCTATAAAAGGATGTAACTCATGGAAAGACATATCTTCTCTCTTCTCTATCTCATTTCATGCTTATACATGGTTCTCTTGGGTTCTACTATCCATTGGTGCACTATACTTGTGATTGCATGCAATTATATGTGTAGAATGATCTATATTTGTTATTTTTGATTCCACACATGTGAAATACAGTAGCTTGCTGGTTTTGTATAGACAAAACTTTGTCATTTCATTCAAGTTTGATCAAGTTCTATTTGAGTTGCATCTCATTTTGTGTGTAGTTCTACATTGGTGAGATTGGTAGTGTATTTTTCTTTGTAACCAAAGATTTTTCAAGTGGATTGGATATCAATGATTTGAAATCCTTCACATGGTGTTAGAGCTTGTGTTCCAGGTTATGAAAGAGAAAATCAAATCTATCAATGATTTGGTAAAGATATCAAGGCTAGAACATGCTAGAGAGGATTCTACAACAAAATCGAGTTTTTTGCTTTTGTAGATTGGATCTTTTGTAGATCAAAACCCTAAATAGGTTTGAAAACTTGATCAATTCCAATTTTTGAATTCACATATTGGATTTGGCCAATTTTTGGATTATCGGTTCAGCCTTAGTGGTGGCTATTAGATTGCATAATCAAAATTTCAGCATTTGCATGTAGATTTGGAATAGTCAATCTTTTGTGATTTTGACAAAACCCTAATTTTGATTGGATCTCTAGATAGTGAGGTTGTTGGACTTCATTTGAGTGTGTTTCAATCTTAGGAAGTAGCAAAAGTCATTAGATTGGGGATAGATCATATGTTGCTCAAGATTTCATGATCTTATGTGTTGATTTGTTTGGTATAAGTGCTAGAAGAGAATTATTGAGATAGTTTCAAATATTTGTGATTTCTTTTGAAAGAATTTGTTGTTGTTCAAAGGAGTGCTTTGTGCATTGAAACAGGTTGAAAAAGAAGATCAGGTCATTGTTGAATGGCAACCTCAATTGGAGTCATGCTGGAAGCCAATGATAGACTTATCTCAAGTACCTATTCATTGTGGAAAGTGAGGATGGAGTCACTTCCTGAGATGAATGATGTTTTGAATATTGTTGTAGGTTTGGAGGAGAGACCAGCAACACAACAAGATCAAGTGAGGTATGACAAGAGAGCCAAGAAGGCTCTACACATGATAAAGATGAATGTTACCAATGAGCTTCTCAAGGAAGTTGGTAAGTGCACATCATCTTTGGAAGCTTGGGATTCATTGAAGAAGCTTTATGAATCCAAGTCTACTTCTAGAGTGTTGACTCTAAGAAGGCAAATCTTTTCTTGTTTGCAAAAGAATGAAGAAAGTCCAAGTACTTTTGTTTTGAGGATGAAAGCATTAAATGATGAGTTGGCTTGCATTGATGAAAGCATTAAGGAGGGAGAGCTTGTTCCAGTGATTCTTAATGGCTCGTTGGATGCACATGCTAACATGTTCAAAGTATTGCTATTCAAAAGACTTTGCCAACTTTGATGGTTCTTCAAGAGATCTTGATCAATGAGGAATATAGGCTTCAAGGAAGAGGTGGATCTACATCAACACTTCAAGAGGATGCTATGTTCAAAAAGGGCAAATTCAAGGGCAAAACCAAAAGTAAGTGGTCTAAAGGGCAAGACCAAGTGGATGCTTCTTCAAGTGGCAAAAAGAAGGATAGATCAAAGCTCAAGTGCTTCTATTGTGGCATCAAGGACACTTTACAAGTGAGTGCTACAAGAAGAAGAGAGATCAAGGAGACAAGCAAGGTAATCTTACTCTTGATGAGGATGGTTTGGATGTTCAAGATGCAAATGATGATGTTGTTGTGATGTCTTTATGTATGCTTGCTAGTGATGGAGATCTAGATCCTTGGTGGATTGATAGTGGAGCAAGTTCAAACATGACCTTTCACAAAGAGTACTTCACTTCTTTGTTGACAAATGGAGATGACAAGAAGGTGATCTACACGGCCAATGATGGTGAGTGTGCAATAGAATGTGCAATTTCTCTCTCTACAAATAGGAATGTTCATTTAGAGGATGTCTTGTTTATTCCATCTATTACCAAGAATTTGCTTAGTGTGAGTCAAATACCTATCCGCGCACAAGAGAGATATGTGGACATTTTTTTTTGGGTCTGAAACTTTGACCGGCCATAACTTTTGAACGGTAGCTCGGAAGTAGGTCATGTCGTAGAAAACAAACAGAACAGAACATCAAACAAACTCATTATCTGAACACATAGCTCATTCAAAATTGAAGGAAGTTCTTCTAAAAGTTATGCTTAACAGCTTTGGCTAATTCCCTTCACACATTAGTCAAGATTGTTGCTTGTTGGTGACGCCTAAAAATCCGTGTAGAGTGGATGAAATTTAGTAAAACGTGAGAAATATGTGTGACGCAAACAGAACAATATCACAATCAATTATAGATCATACAGAGTGTATTCGCTCGAATGATAAGAAGCAATGCTGTAAAAGATAGCAGAGGGAAAGTATACTCAAGCTATAGAAACTTGCTCTTCTCTCTCTATTGATACTCGGCTCTGTGCAAAATGCATTAGTACAATGGCACGAAGTGTTGACCTTATTGGAACAATCACCGGCCTCAATGACGTTTACCAACCGTCAAAATGTCGGTTGAGATCCGCTAGTGCGTCTCTCTAGAACGTTGCAAATTCTACCCTAAATGTGAATTTACAAAGTGCAAATAGACCTTTACATGAATCTAGGCACTCTAGCACATTTACATGTATAAAAATTGAAATTTTTTACAATATATAACAAAAACTTGGACAATGTGAGATCATAAGGCTCCACAGTACAAATCATATTAATGAACCTAATGTATGGCATAAAACAACACGACAGAATGGATGCATTCTGATGCTATCATAACTGACTTGTGTCCCATCCTTAAAAGGCACACATACGAGTCAAAATCTTAATCTAACCTTGCATGCTGAATTAAAACACTCTCCAGCCTTGGAACTGTGATTCTCAGTGGTAAATTTCTATGTTCTCAGTGTTCCATATACTGAAACAACAAATCATGATTTTAGAAGCATTTCCTGGCAAATTGTAGGGACCAATAAATGTACTGGCACACTTTTTCTAAAATCGGTGCATTAGTCTCAAGAAATCTCGCTTCGCCAAGCTCTTTTTCTGTCAAGCTTGCAGCAAATTGAAACCATCATAAAAAATGACAAATCGAGTTTCACATAGCACCGATACTTTGACATCCTCGAAGAAGAGTGTTGCAAAGAGCAAATGAATGGAAAAGGAGGTCATTTTGGGGGCTGTTTTGGAAACGGAAGTGCTTCAGCATGTTATCACATCCTTCAGAGTGAGTAAACCCACACAATCTCCACTAATTCCCGTATGCAGGCTTGTCTCGTAGAATTCTGTAAGAACAAAGAAAGAGAACATTTCCACTCTTGGTGTCCATTTTAGGGACTATGGTTATGTCAGGGAGCTGGGCACACTTATGGTCTCCTGTAAGAAGTTTGATGAGCCAGAGTTGGAGGTCACCCAATGTGATTTGCAGCAGTGGGGACCCATGTGGTGTGAGGTCAATGTTGAATTCGAGAGAGAGCTTGCGACGCTGTCTGATTGGCAGCTCATTTCAGGGAAAAAGTTTATCGTTTGGGATGGTAACCATAGAGTTGTCACTTGGATGAAGACAATCAAGGAAGGTACAATTATTTGGAACCGAATTTTTCAACTAGTTGTTAGTTATCATTGCATCATACCACCCATTAAGACATATTCAAAAACAATAAAATGACACATGGAAGCAATTTTTTTTATGGATGTTTTGTGGCCATTTATGATTGGATACTAAATGTGAACATGCATGCAAAATTTCATAACGTCAAAGAAATGCATGTTCTCGTGGCCTGCAATTTTCTTGATGTGTCTCCAAAGCAAGAGGGAGAGCTATTGTTGGCCCTACATAATATCAACAGGTGAGGGCCTTGTATGCCAAAAATGTGTTGAGCCCTTTCTTTTGACATATTTGCCTCGCTTGGTATATCTCAACTGCAACCATCCACTTCTGTAATTTGTAGGCTCACTCGCGTGCATGTGCCACATAGCATGCTGCAAAAGTTTGGTGTTGTTGATAAAGAGACACTCCTTAGGAGTGTGTCACCGGAAATCTGCATGTAGATCGAGACAGAGATGCGTAGAGATCGCGTGGGATCAAGAGATTCATGGTACAATGTGCCTATGACTGTTTTGGCACAACTTGTTTTGAAGGTACATTTGTCCACAACATTGTTGTTTATTTTATTGGTGGAATGGAATATCTCGTTTCATTAGTGTACATTATATTGCTCTCTTGTATTTGATCTTGTAGGACGAGTTTACTCGATTGATCACAGAGAAGACGCGGGGAATTGACCGATCTGCACTCACAACCGAAGAATATAGAGTGCAGGAAAGCAAGGCAATTGAGGTATCGTTGTTCATTTGTTGTTGCAATTTTATCGGCATATATGTTGTTGTTTCACTGTGCGTTTTGACTTGACAACAGGAGGCAGAATGTTCTTTGGTGAACAAAGGATACAGACTAGGATATATTGCAAATCCCTTGAATCGGCAGGCATTTTTCAATGTACTTTTTGGTATTGATTGGAATGCAAAGAGTAATGTGGTGACAGAAGACAAATTGTAGATGATAGCGTCATCCATAGTCAATGCGTCAAGGTGAGTATTCATTGTTCTGTGCTCACTGAGTGATTTAGTGGACATTTTTGTCATTTGATTGCACATTATAAACATGCCTTGTTCCATGTTTTTCTTTGAGTACAGGAAGGGAGAGATCTTGCGCACCTTGTCATCGGCAAAACAATTGAGAGATGCTGCTAGCATGCCAAGTGACAACAAAGGTCTTAGAAAATTTATGGCTAAAGAGACATATTGGCTCCATATTTCAGATGAGTGCAAATCACTAGTGTCTTGCTTGAGCACTATTCCACCACATTCATGACCTTCTTCCGCATTGCACGTTCATGTCATTTTAGTAATGACTTTGCGAAGCAACAAGGAAAGATGAAGAATGCTGCCACAACCGAAGAGCATGATGAATTGACTCTCTCTTCGAAGAGGGTAGTTTACATGTATATGGTTTTTTCAATAGAGTCTGTACATTGGCCATTGACGAAAGCATTGTCACTCATGTTATGTTATGTTTCTTGCAGATGGCTCCTTTCATTAAAAAAAGAGGGCAATATATCTAGCATGCCACATGAAACAATTGTATAGATGATCATGGATAGTCCCGAGACAATGTTTCTTTTCCTTCAGAAAAAGAATTGTTTGAGAGACAACAACATCTGAAGAAAAAGAGAGAACGCCAAACAAATGTGAACGCAATGTTAGAAATCAATGATAAACTTCATTAATACACTTCTTAGTTACTGTTCACGATGTATTTTATTATTGACAGCTATTACCAACTGTAACTAGTTGTAGGCTAGTCTAGTAGTCTACTCTTAAGTTTTTTTTCTCTCTATCAGGGTTCAGGGTTTATATGTACATTTTACATTCAATATGAAGTTAGTGTGATAAAGTGATATTGCGTGTTCTTCTTCCGCCTCCTTACTTGGTGATTGCTTATGGTGAATGCTTGATGTTGCATATCTAATTGTTTGACGTGGTATCAGAGCTACGATAGTTCTGTGTGTCTGACCAGTGGATACAGCTTGTCACAAGCTCTGGAATGAAGTGAGAAAGTCCTTCACAGGAGGTGAAAGCTTGGAGAGAGAAAAAACGGCTGGAAGAAATCCTTCTTGATGTATTTTGTAGGTTTTGGAGCTCACAGTTATTAGTGGGAAATGAAGACACAACCCCGGAGTCATCGGAAAGGCAAGGGCAGCATCAAACAGATTGAAAATCTGTTGAGTGAAAAAAGTTTTACAATATTCTTTTTTAGTCTTTGTCAGAGAGTTGTGCCAAGAAATCTCTCATTTGTTTGTTTGGGGTACTGCAAATCACACCAGAGACAATGTCTAGTAATGCCATTCAGAGTTTTGAGGCTCCATACTTTTCACGTTATTGATCTCTGTTTGTTTGAATGATCACTCTCTTCGAAATCTTTCCAAAGAGGAGGCGACGTAGCCGTCGTGCCAAAGTGGGAAATCTAGAATATTCCCTCTGAAAGTTCTTATATTCTCTCTATTTTTCATATCTGTACCAATATCGGATCCAAGCGCGCTAGCTGAAGTGAAACCCGAGCAGTCGTACATCCGCACTCCAGTCCGATATCGCATGCCCGTACCAATATCGGATTCAAGCGCACAAGCTAAAGAGAATCTCGAGCAGTCGTACATCCGTGTTCCAATCCAATATCGCATGTTTAATATCGGATCCACGCGTGCAAATTAAAGAGAATCCTGAGCAGCCGTACATCCGCGATCCATTCCAATATCAAGTGTACAACCAGAAAAATATACAGTTCTGTGGTGTGGTAAATTTTTTGATCGGAACTCATCTATCTAGTAATGGCAACTCTAAGTGAGAGTGTCCTTAATGAGTCGAGCAAATTGGAAGGAGATGACAACTATGCAGTTTGGAAATTCAAACTGAAAAACATTTTGATGGAAAAGGAGCTATGAGAGATAATGACAGGTGAAAAGACAAGGCCAATGATTGAAAAAGATCAGAGGACATTTGACAGGAGAAAATGGAATGCACAAAATTTCATCAACTTATCAGTTAGAGATGCAATTATTCCCTACATTTTGGATTCAGAAGGACCAAAAGAGGCATGAGATACATTGAAGGCATTGTTTGAGACCACAAACACATCTCGAGTGTTATTTCTGAAGATGAAGTTGTACACATTGCGGATGGATGATGGAGCAACTATTGTTGATCACCTACTGAAGAACAAAGAGATTCATGACCAATTAGCAGCAGTCGGAGAGCAAGTTCAAGATTGTGAGATCGTGCAATTGACATTGAATAGTTTGAGTGAGTCACATCAGATGTTTGCAACAATTATAGCCACACGAGAAAATCTTCCAACCTATGAAGAGTTAGGTGGATTGCTCTTGCAGGAAGAACAACGTCAAGAGAACTTGAAACATCGCAACAGGCTCTTGCAGTCAGAGGACGTGGTGGCAGATTTGGTCATGGAAGACACCAATCAAGAGGTGGAAACTCAAATCATAGATCATTCCAACAATTTAAAAAACAATCCAATGATGGCCCGAATCGAGGCATTGTTGATAGTCGAAGTGACCTTTGGCATCAAAGGTTTGGTCATATTAGTGCTCAAAGCTTGCAAATCCTTAAAAGAGGTAATCTAGTTGTTGAATTGCCTGAGATGGCTAGGGAAATGCTTAAGAGCAAGGGTTTGCCAAATACTTTTTGGGTAGAAGCATGCAACACAGCTACTCATATCTTGAATCGGTGTCCTACGAAGTCCGTGGAGGGTAAGACACCTTACGAAGTTTTTATTGGAAAGAAACCTAATGTTTCTCATTTACAAGTATTTTGTTGTGATGCTTACGCTCATGTGCTTGATGAAAAATGAAAGAAGCTGGATGCAAAAGTTGTTCAGTGTATTTTCCTTGGATATGATGAAAGAGCCAAGGCATACAAGATGTATGACACAGATGCACAAAAGGTCGTGATTTTTAGAGATGCTACTTTTGATGAGATGGGTCAAAATGACCAAATAATATTGACAATAAAATGAGAAAAATAAAATTGATTCCATTGATGATAAAGCTAAAGTCAAAGTGAAGAAAGAAGTTGGTGTCGATATGGAAGAGCCAATGGAAAAAGATAGGGTTAATAATGAGACTCCTAGGAGAGTGCCTAAGTGGTACTTGTCAGTAACAAGTCATGCTAATAAGGGAGGTACTCTCGAATCAAGTGAGCAGGGAGAGCTTAGAAGATCAAGCAGAAATCAAAAACCTCCAACTCGACTAGAGATGAATCTAGCCCTAATGGGATCCATGTTAATGGCTCAAGAACCTAAAACTTTCAACAAAGAAAAGGAACACAAGGAGGGACACACAGCTATGGAAACAGAAATGGAGGCTAAATCGAAAAACAAAACATGGGACTTGGTTGAGCTACCTGATGGTAGACGTCTATCACATGTAAGTGGATCTACAAGACGAAGTATGGAGCGGTTGGGAAACTCAACAAGTACAAGGCATGACTAGTTGCAAGAGGTTTTGAGCAGCAGGAAGGTATAGACTTTGAGGAGACCCTTACCCCCGTATCCAAAATGGTAAGTATTCGTTCTATCATTGCAATTTCTGCTTTCTATGGTGGGAAAATCCAGCAAATGGATGTCAAATCTACTTTTCTTAATAGAGTGTTGGATGAAGAGGTATATTTAGAGCAACCTTGAGGGTTTGTTGAGCCAAGGAGAGATCATTTGGTTTGTAAACTCAACAAAGCCATATATGGATTGAAGCAAGCGCCATGAGCGTGGTACTCTTGCATTAATGAACACTTCAAGCGAAGGGGAATGGTAAAGAGTGATGCTGATCCTAATTTTTACATTCTTAGACAAAACTCAGATATAGTGTTCATTGTCCTCTATGTTGATGATTTGATTATTACAGAAAGTAATATGGGCTTAATTGATGAAATCAAATCATACCTTTCGAATACCTTTGACATGAGCGATTTAGGATTGATGCATTATTGTCTTGGTATTGAAGTTTGGCAAAAAGAAGACAACGTTATTCTTACGCAAAGCAAGTATGCCCAGGATCTATTGTATAAGTTCAATATGCAGGATTGCAAGTCACTAAGTACTCCAATGGAAGCCAATATCAAACTTTCTGCATTTGATAAAGCCGAGAAAGTTGATGCATACGTATACAAGCAGTTAGTGGGCAGTTTAATTTATTTGACACACACACGTCCTGACATTGCTTATAATGTTGGTGTGATAAGTCAATTTATGCAAGAACCTAGTCACACTCACTGGAAAGCTGCTAAATGTATTTTGAGATATGTTCAAGGCACGTTAAATTTTGACTTGAAGTATGATTAGTCCGAAGCCCTAATGTTGGTAGGTTATACAGATTTTGACTAGGTAGGAAATATTGATGATAGATGATCTACCAATGGTCATACATTTAGCTATGGTACAGCTTCTATTTCTTGGAGCAGCAAGAAGCAACCTACAGTAGGTTTATCTTCGATGGAAGCTGAGTATCGTGCAATTCAAAAGATTGCCAAGTATTGTGGATTTGCAAGAGATCTTGGTGAATGAGGAGTGAGTTGGGGATCTACCACAATTATAGCTTTAGATACTACTTTGGGACATGTGACCACATGTGATCTCGCTTTAGAAATCAATACCAACGGAGCTCAAATACAGGCCACTTTGTACCTACGATTGGGTCGTCACTAGTTTCCCCTAGCAGTTCAAGTTGCACTACTAGGCGAGATCTCTGAGTAGCCTTAGGGTTCATATGACGGATCTAGAATACCAATTCCTACCCTTGTCGGGTGACGTATGCCAACTAGTCAGACGAGGAATTCCAAGATACCATTTTTGTACATCGGAGTTTCGCGACAACCTACAACCCTAGGATATCTTACTCAAAATACAACATCACAAGGATTATAATTATTTAGAAGTATACGAGCTGAGGCTAGATGGGTCATGGAGATTAACTGACGCCACATCCACTCACTACGCAGAAGTCTCGCAATCACCCCCAAATACCCCTTACGTTGATCCATCTGAACACTATCCTGAATCACCTGGGACTGCTAACAACATGAATGTAAATTTAGAATATAGGCCCAGGAATAGGAATCAGAGCGAGGCAAGGGTAGAAATATTCTCGTTCATTACATCCATATAACCCTTCAGCATAGCTTCCGTGTCATCTATTCCTGAGTTAATCATGAGGGGTTGGCTCAGTTGGTTACCTTGACATCCAGAATTTCTTTGGTCTCAGGTTCGAGCCTCCCCTTAGAAACCAAGAAGCATCTATTCCTGAGTTAGAAACTGTGCTCTCATACCCACGTCTTGTGGGTGGATTCCTCATATTGTAATCAAACACAACAGGTAGTTGCGCATTATTCTCTGGTTGGTATCTAGGATATTCTTGTCGATTTTGAGCTCCACTACTGGTGGAACTTGAGGGTGTGGATAATACCCAGCTCGGCTTGTTGGTAGGTTCGTTTCCCACATATCGGTTTTGAGGTTCATATTACTCACAACTTGGGATATTTTTTAAGCTTGAGTTATGGCAAGCTGTGCATCTTCCATCACAATGGCTTTTGATGACCAATTTCAGTTCTCGTCTTAGTCCTCTTAAGAAGAATGTTAATAGCAATGGTTGAGGTAACTGTACTGCATCGAGCACTTGTTGAGATAAGGTTGTCATTCTTCTAAGATACTATCGGACACTCTCTCCCTCACCTTGTTGAAGAGAGGTAAGGGTAAATAGGATTCCATTGGTGGTCCTATGTGGGGCAAACTCACGCAAAAATAACATGTGGAATGGCGTGATGTCATCAATAGATCCCTGTGCTAGACTATAGTACCATTGTCTGGCAGAACCGGTTAAAGTCATGGAGAATTACATTATAACGTGATGAGGATCAGTAATGCAGTTTAGCAAACATGCAGTTCTAAAGGCCTTGATATGATTTCGGCACTTTCGTAAGGGGCACCATGGAATTCTGGCGTAGTACTTCTCAACTTTGGTAGTAGTGCTATGCCAGCGGGAATTATAATTGGTTCCATTATATTTGTCTCGTTAGGCTCACACTGGACCTCTTCCAAAGTACTTCTTGATACTCTGGACTTTTCCTTTGTAGGATGTTGAAAAATGTCAATATCCAAAGAACACCTTTGGTTTTTCAGTGGATAGGGCGCCAGGTCCACTAATCGCTTATGCTTACATTGTGGTGAAGGACCCATTGTATTCTCACAAAATCTTCTTCTTGTGTAGATATGGTTTATCAGTCACTTGAATGGTGGGATCAACGCTTTCGTGATGCTAACCACTATCATGGCATTGAAGATGTGACTTTCAACAGGGTCTATCTACCTTCTCTTTCGGTTGGTTACTAATTCTCTGTGCTTGATTAAGAGACGTTTAGAGCGTGCACATCGATTACAAGCATATAGGAAATCTAGAGATTTGTATTTGCAGAATTTGCAAAACTTGCCAGTTAGAGCAAGATTAACACCTAAAGCATTTAATGATCTTCTAAATGCTACTACAGCATTTGTAGATTCATTTGAGAAAAGATCCGTTGAAACACCAAGTTCTACAGATTCATCTAAATCAAATTCGTTTGATTTCACTTCCAAACCAAGTTTAGAATCAAAATCTTCTTCTTCAGAACCATTACCTTAGTGTAGTCTAGATTCTGATCCTCCAAATCTTCTGAGTCCACCAAGTTCACCTAGTTCACCACCATCTGATAATATGACTAACCCAGTGCCACCCACATCTACAAAAATCAGATATGATTTTTTTAAGGGATCACCATCTGAACATGCGGATAATAATTTGTCGTAGTTTGAATCCATTACCATAGCAAACAAAGAACATACGGATGAGGACAAAGTTAGAATTTTGTCAGCTCTTCTGCGGAAGCAGGCTAAGATTTGGTATAGTCAATTAGTACCGGAAACGGTTAATACTTGGAACGTTTTAAAAGTAGCATTCCTTAAACAAATTAGGGGGATAGGATATTCCACTAGATTGTTGGCTCGACTTAATTCTGTTGAGAAAAAGTCGAAGGAATCACTTAGAAAATATACTCATAGAGTTAAGAATTTAATAGGAAAGTTAGGAGCCCAATATTCGGTTCCTATGCAAAATTAATGGTTCTTGGGCGGTTTGCCTAAGAAAATGGATTGTTATTGTCAACATGGTTTGATGACTTCTTTGGAAGATGTCATCGCCTCTGCCGAGAATTACGAAACTTCTCGAATTTCTCGTAGACGGAGAAATGAAAGAAAAAGTAGTAAAAAGCATAAATCGAAACGTATAGAAGAATCTGAATCATCTACTAAGTCTTAATCAGAATCCGATTTAGCGGATGAGGAAGAATCCTCAGAGTATTCATCTTATTCTTCTTCATAGGAAATCCAAGAATAGGAACTCAGATAGGAAGAAAAGAATGGAGAAATCCGAAAAGATGGATCCATTAAGGAAAAGTGTTGAGATGTTAGCAAAAGAAATGAGTGATTTAAAGGTCCAAATGTCTGATGTTAAAGCCAAGCGAAAGAAAGCGAAGCTTAACGCCAATGTTTGGTGTACCGCTTGTGGGAAGGAAGGTCATTCTAAGACCAACTGTCCCAGTTTACAGACTAACTATTTAGAAGAGAAATTATTCCTCTGTCCGATTAATAATCATGAGGAGGTAGCTTATACTGCAACTCCTACTAACCAAAAAACCATAGCATACTGGTCAACAGTACACTATTTTGCGTAGGGGCGGAACACGAGATTCCACTCCACCACCCAGAGTAAGAGGTTCGTGCTACAATTGTAGAGCCCTGAGTCACTATTCGCCTGATTGCCCTAAACCCAGCAGGTCAGTAGGATATGTGCCGCTCTGCGCTAACTGTAAAGGCGAAGGGCATGTCACTGCTGAATGTCCTCATCCACAACAACCACGGTCTAAACCAAGATTTGTAAACTCGCCTAGAGAAGATGACCCTCGGCCATCTAAGACTAACATTGACATGATAGTTCAGAGGATAGAAGTAGAGTCTGAATCATTAGATCAAGACCATCAATGGCCAGATTTAGATGTAGAGATAAATAAAGTAACTACTAGAAGTAGTAAAGATTCTTTAACTCTTAAAGATAAGAAGAAAATTAAGACAAAATTTGCGAAAATCGCGAAAAATGCAAAAAATGCGATAGAAAAAACAAAGGTCACAGAACAGTTAGTAAAAATTCCTAAAAATGAAGAATTAAACCTTGATAGGCCTAATGAAAAACATCATGATGTTGATATTAGTTCAGAAGCTAAAAAGCTTTTAGACGAAGAAACTAGAGAAGTTAAAAAAATAACATTTTCAGATCCAGTTATAAGTAGCGAGATACCTAGAGATTCATCGCCACTTAGAAACCGTTCTTATGATATTGTAGAAGACCTTGTTTTCAGAATGTCCAGTATAACTTTTAAACAGTTATTAGACGATAATCAATATTATAAGAAAGAAATTAAGCAATTTTTGCAAAATAAAAAGAGAAGAAAAGCAAAGTTACCAGTAGTCAACGTAGGATTAGTTAATTACGGTGACGAAGGTCAACCAGAGATTCAGGTAGTGATCAATGGCTGAATCTTAGATAGTGTATCCATAGATTTCGGATCTAGCGTAAACATAATGACTGAAGAAATAGCATATGAATTAGGCATTCATCATAGAATAGCACCCACCTTAAGACATTTAAGGTTAGCTGATGCAACTAGAAGATCACCAATAGGATTGTCTCAGGTTATAGTTTATATTGGAGACCATAAGTTTCTTATGGATTTTATAATATTAAGAACTACAAGACAATCGTCATATAAAGTGTTATTAGGATGACCATGGCTCTACCAGGCCCATTATGCATGAGCTATGTGTTCAAATAATGAGTTTGTTTGATGCTCTGTTCTGTTTGTTTCCTGCGATAAGAACTAATTCTCTGTGCTTGATTAAGAGGAATCTTTAGCCAATGCGATTTTCTGATGAATCTATTTGCTAGTTGTTGTCTGATCTGATTCCTTATCTGATACCTGAAGAGCCTGAAAGATAAAGTAATACAGATATGTCGCTGTAGTATTCACTACAAATATTACACATCCCAGTCCGTTTACCAGCATACATACATTTATCATACAAAAGATGAGATTATTCTCTCTCTTGGGGAACGATCAAACCTTTTATACTACTTAATTCATCGATTTTGTGGAAATCTATAACGACCAGACCACCACATGTACAGTACGTATACCTGCGAGACTACATGTGTACCCATAGTGAGGTTTTCAAACTCAAAATATTTTGAATGTTTGAAAGCTTCCAAATGTAAGATTGATTGGAGCTTGGAGATGATTTTTTAGTTTAATGTCAAGGACAACCAAAAGGTCCAAAACTAAAAATGGAGTCAAAGTTGGAGGTCGCCTAGTCAAAGTATGGCAAGATGACCTCCAGTCATAAGCTAATTTCAGCTCTTAGTTAAATAAACCTGTTATGGTATAATTGAACATACATTCAACCTAATTGTTAACTAGACCTTTTCACGGGAGCAACGCACCTGTAGTTTTAGAGGTATGTTTGTTTGCTCCGTAGAACAACCTCAATTGGAGTCATGTTGGAAGCCAATGATAGGCTTACCTCAAGTAATTATTCATTATGGAAAGTGAGGATGGAGTCACTTCTTGAGATGAATGATGTTTTGGATATTGTTGTAGGTTTGGAGGAGAGACCAGCAAAACAACAAGATCAATTGAGGTATGACAAGAGGGCCAAGAAGGCTCTACACATGATAAAGATGAATGTTACCAATGAACTTCTCAAGGAAGTTGGTAAGTGCACATCATCTTTGGAAGCTTGGAATTCATTGAAGAAGCTTTATGAATCCAAGTCTGCTTCTAGAGTGTTGACTCTGAGAAGGCAAATATTTTCTTGTTTGCAAAAGAATGAAGAAAGTCCGAGTACTTTTGTTTTGAGAATGAAAGCATTGAATGATGAGTTAGCTTGCATAGATGAAAGCATTAATTCAGGAGAGCTTATTCAAGTGATTCTTAATGGCTTGTTGGATGCTCATGCTAACATTGTTCAAAGTATTGCTATTCAAAAGACTTTGCCAAGTTTGATGGATCTTCAAGAGATCTTGATCAATGAGGAATATAGGCTTCAAGCAAGAGGTGGATCTACATCAACACTTCAAGAGGATGCTATGTTCACAAAGGGCATATTCAAGGGCAAAACCAAAAGCAAGTGGTCTAAAGGGCAAGATCAAGTGGATGCTTCTTCAAGTGGCAAAAAGAAGGATAGATCAAAGCTCAAGTGCTTCTATTGTGGCATCAAAGGACACTTTGCAAGTGAGTGCTACAAGAAGAAGACAGATCAAGGAGACAAGCAAGGTAATCTTACTCTTGATGAGGATGGTTTGGATGTGCAAGATGAAAATGATGATGCTTTTGTGATGTCTTCATGTATGCTTGCTAATGATGGAGATCTAGATCCTTGGTGGATTGATAGTGGAGCAAGTTCACACATGACCTTTCACAAAGAGTACTTCACTTCTTTGTTGGCATATGGAGATGACAAGAGGGTGATCTACACGGCCAATGATGGTGAGTGTGCAATCAAAGGGATTGGCACAATTCCTATTTTTCTCTCTACAAATAGGAATGTTCATTTGGAGGATGTCTTGTTTATTCCATCTATTACCAAGAATTTGCTTGGTGTGAGTCAAATGCTAAGTAAGGGCCTCAAGGTGGAGTTTGATGGAGATGCTTGTTTGATCAAAAGGAAGGATGTCTTGATTGGAAAAGGTAAAAGGCAAGGGAAGTTGTTCAAACTTGATGCTTGTGTTATTGCTAACCAAGTTGGATGTGTTGCAAGGGAGCAAATTTCTATTCAAGAGGTTTGGCACAAAAGGATGGGACACCTCAACTTCAAGTCATTGGAGGTAATGGCAAGGAAGAAGGTTGTGATTGGTCTTTCAAGTTCCTTAAGTAATGACAAGCATGTTTGTGAGTCTTGTGCTTTGTCTAAGTCACATAGACTACCTTATATTAGATCTATTTCTAGATCTACGAAGCCTTTTCAACTTGTACATTCGGATATTCATGGATTTACTAAAATTAGCAATAGTGGAGCTAAGATGTATGTAACATTCATTGATGATTTTAGTAGATTTTGTTGGATCTATCTACTAAAGAGCAAGGATGAAGTGTATGATGTCTTTGTCAAGTTCAAGAATGCAAGGGAGAACCAATTCTCCACAAAGATCAAGTGCTTGAGAGGTGACAATGGTGGTGAGTACATATCTAACAAGTTCAAGGCCTTTTGTGATGAGCATGGGATCAAGAGGGAGTATACAACATCAAGAACCCCACAACAAAATGGAGTGGCTGAAAGGAAGAATAGAACTTTATGTGAAAGTGCTAAAGCTATGAGGTTAAGTGCTAATCTTGACAAACCATTTTGGGATCAAGCTTTGTTGTGTGCCAATTTCTTGTGCAATAGGTGGCCGAGTGCTATTTTGGATGGAAGGACACCTTTTGAGATGCTATTCAAGAGGAGGCCGAGTGTCAACTTTCTAAGAACCTTTGGATGCACATGCTATGTCAACATTACTCTTGATGATAGGACCAAGGAGGATCCATCTTCAAGAAGAGGTATTTTTGTTGGACATAGTGAGGTGAGTAAAGCCTACAAGGTTTACATTCCTTCTACTAACAAAGTGATTGTTGGTAGAGATGTCATTTTTTATGAGGGAAACATTTCAAAGGTGTCTTCAAGCATGATTGATGGTAAAATAGATGGATCTAACATTCTTGATGTTGATGAGAAGGATCCTACTTTGGATGGTGGTGATGATGGACCTTCATCAAGTCAAAAGCCAAGGAGAACATCAAGAGAAAGACAAGTACCTTCAAGACTCACATATGATCAAAAGGGTAAGCAAGTAGTTTCTGGAAATTATGTTGCTTTCCTAACCTCTTTGGATGAGCCTACAAGTGTAGATCAAGCAAGGAAATAAGAGGAGTGGATCCAAGCAATGGATCTTGAGTATCAAACTCTTATGAAAAATGGAACATGGAGATTGGTGGAGTTGCCTAAGGACAAGAAAGCTATTGGATGCAAATGGATCTTCAAGGTGAAGACAAACCAAGATGGATCTATCAACAAGTACAAGGCAAGGTTAGTGGCAAAAGGATATGCTCAACAACAAGGAATTGACTATGATGAGACCTTTGCACCCGTGGCAAAGATGGTAAGCATTCGAGTCATCATTTCACTTGCTACACTTTATGGATGGGATCTATAGAAAATGGACATTTCAAATGCATTCTTGAATGGTGATCTTGAGGAGGAAGTATACATGGAGCAACCCGAGAGCTACATCTCATCAACAAAGCCAAATCATGTGTGTAGACTCTACAAAAGAGTTTGTATGGCCTTAAGCAAGCACCAAGGAGTTGGTATGCTAAGCTTAACACTTTTTTACTCTCTCAAGACTTTGTTATGAGTGAGTATGATCATTCACTTTATTATAGGTTTGCTGGAAATGATGTTACCATCTTGCTAATCTATGTGGATGATATCATCTTGAGTGGTGGAGACAATCAAGATGTGGAGGATATCAAGAATGCTCTTAAGAAGGAGTTTGAGGTGCGATATTGGTAATTTGCATTACATTTTAGGAATAGAAGTCATTAGATCTTCTTAATCTACATTCATTTGTCAAGAGAATCATGCTAATTCTATTCTAGAAAGATTTCATATGGTAGATGCAAAAGCTATTGATACACCTATGGAGTCTCATGTAAAGCTTACTATAAGAGGTAATGAAAGATCTTTCAAGGACATTACTCTCTATAGAAAGCTAGTTGGTTCACTCATCTATCTAACCATTACTTGACCTGATCTAAGCTATTGTGGTGGAAGATTGAGTCAATTCATGCAAGATCCTAGTGAGGAGCATTGGAAGCTAGAAAATCGAGTTTTGAGGTACATCATTGGTACTCGAGATTTTGGCATATTGTATGAGGGATCACCTAATCTTTTTGGATTTTCAGATTCGGACTATGTTGGAGATGTAATGGATAGGAAATCCATTAGTTCTTATTGTATTTTCATAGGTGATAGAGCTATATCATGGATGTCAAAGAAACAAGCCACTATCTCATTGTCATCTAGTGAGGCCGAGTACAAAGCTCTTACACATTGCACAAAGGAGATGGTATGGATCAAAAGGATGATCAAGGATCTTCACTTGCTGGATTTTTTAGAGAGCCCAATCATCTTTTGTGACAATCAATCAGCCCAAAGAATGGCATCCAATCCTATCTTTCATGCTAGGAGCAAGCATATTGAGATACAATATCATTTTGTGAGGGAGCGAGTCATTGCAAAGGAGGTGGAGCTTCAACATGTGTCTTCAAGGGAATGTGTAGCTGATATCTTCACCAAAGCATTGGGAAAAGAATTGTTCATGAAGCATATGAGTTCACTTGGAGTATTTTCAAAGTCTATGCTAAAACTAGTTGAAGAGGGAGTGTGAAAGATTCAACTAGTTTCATCACATTTTGCAATATTTCCATATTTGGCATATTGAGGCCAAAACTTGTTTTAGACTTAGAGGTTGACTTTTCAAAGTTCATTAGTCTAAATTTCATTTGAATAAACACTTTTTGAAAGTGTGGGAAAGATAGAATGCGAGTTTGAGTAGATTCAATTTGAATAAGTTGGGTAAATTGAATCTAGACCCAAAATTGGTAGGGTTAGCATTTTGGTGGGAAAGCCAAGTGGCCAAATAGGGTTTGGACCTGTTATAAAAGGATGTAACTCATGGGGAGAGTCATCTTCTCTCTTTTCTATCTCATTTCATGCTTATACATGGTTCTCTTGGGTCTTCTACTATCCATTGGTGCACTATCTTGGTGATTGCTTGCAATTGTATGTGTAGAATGATCTATATTTGCTATTTTTGGATCCACACGTGTGAAATATAGTAGCTTGCTGGTTTTGTATGGACAGCAACAGTACATAATCATTTCATTCAAGTTTGATCAAGTTCTATTAGTGTTTGCATCTCAAATTGTGTGTAGATGCTGATTTTTCTACATTGGTGAAATTGGTAGTGTATTTCTCTTTCTAACCAAAGATCATTCAAGTAGATTGGATTTTAAGGATCTGAAATCTTTCACACGGAATAACCTTCTGTATGCTACAGAACTCTGACTTGTTTAATATATTATATTCAAATATTTTGTTTTCCTACAAAGGATTGGCTCAAACTTCAATTGCACATAATAGGTCATCAAAATGACATCTAAAGGTTAGGGAGAATCTATTCTCATTTTGTTGAAAATTTTGTTGCTTCATACTTTTCACAATTTTGTATATCTTTCTTGAAATGAAATGATATTTCCTCCCACAAATTCAGGACGTTTCTGCAAAGTGCCATCTACATGTGAACGTATAGTCAACTAGGCTTACAGATATGGATTCGGCACACATTTCCAACTCTAAATATGTATGTTATCATTGACAATAGGCACTGCAAGGCTCCAAGTTCGTGCCATAAATGATTGTAGAGTTTGTTGTTTTTCCTCTACAGTTGGAAAAAAGTCTCGCATACTTCTTTTCTACCATGTGATATATGCATTAGGAGATCCTAACAAACCCATTCAACAATATTTACGATATAGTTGCATGGCTTTCACATAGTTGGGACATCAGTTTTCATACCTCCATACATCAGACAAGTTTGGGAAGATAATTGGGGGCTAAGATGCATTCTTAAAACTGAACTTTTTGCAGTACACAACTGAGGGACTATTTAGCTACATAGATATCTCAAAGCTTTGTTATCACATCGTATGTAGCCTGAGATTGCTCAACTAAGCTTCTCCTAACATCAACTAGAGATTAAGGTTGGGATATTCAAAGGACACCCAACAAGCATAGACTTTGCTAGCTCCATACTATGTTTAAGGTAGAGAGGGAGAAGCATCATATACTTTGGCACCTAGTATACTATAAATCGAGGAAAAATAACATTGCCTTTTCTTTGATCAACCTATGACACTCATATCAGTGTTCTCCTATCTAAAGTATAGGTGTGTGACTATGTATTTACATGGTTGATCCAGCATAGATGACATCTTGCTGCACATGGAGATGTAGGTGATCTACATACTCGGATGCTGACCAATTTGTACTTTCCCATGCAACAATGTTCATGACATAATAGTTTATGGATGTTGAGTAAAATAGGGACTAAAGCCACCTCACAAGGGACCAGACCATCTTACTTGGTACTCTTTTTGAGAAAAGAATTTTTTTTTGCAGCAATAATCGTTTGGAATGCCTCGAGAAACGAACACAAACCGAGCAACTTTCCAATGTCCACAAGCACCTCATGTACGAGATATGGTTGGTACACACCTAACTCTTATACCAAGATGTAAAAATGTATATACATCCATATTCGTCATCGTCCTCCCTATGGAAGACCACATCTTTAATCCAGACCTACAATTGTTCATTTCTTTTATAGAATTTTTGTGTTGACTAAACAAACCTAGTACTTTTCTATAAGTACATGATCTGAGAGAGAGAGAGAGAGAGAGAGAGAGAGAGAGAGAGAGAGAGAGAGAGAGAGAGAGAGAGAGAGAGAGAGAGAGAGAGAGAGAGAGAGAGAGAGAGAGAGAGAGAGAGAAGAAGAAGAAGAAGAAGAAGAAGAAGCTTTATTAACATCTTTTCCATGCCAAAAGGCGTATAAGATGAGCAAGTACATCAAGTAAAGTGGATGCAAGACGAAGCAGTGCCATTAAACAACATAGCTGAAAAACAATCTAACTAAGAAGAGGATTATATGGTACGAAGACCATTTATAGATTCAACTGGCATCTCTTCAGTGCTCTAACTCTCACACCAACTCTGAACAATCTCAGATATCTCATTAGTAGCAACAGCTTTAATATCTATAAAGCGAATGATACCATCCCCATAGATCACCCGCTTTCCATTCGTTATAGCCTCCTATTTTGTCTTTTTTCATTCTTGAATCTGAATGAAAGTAAGTTCTGTGAAACATTTCAGATCCTTAAGATCCAATCTACTTGAATGATCGTTAGAAAGAGAAATACACTACCAATCTCACCAGTGTAGAAAAATCAGCATCTACACACAAATTGAGATGCAAACACCAATAGAACTTGATCAAACTTGAATGAAATCAAAAGTTATTGTTGCTATCCTTACAAAACCAGCAAGCTACTATATTTCACACATGTGGATCCAAAAATAGCAAATATAGATCATTCTACACATAGAATTGCAAGCAATCACCAAGATAGTGCACCAATGGATAGTAGAACCTAAGAGAACCATGTATAAGCATGAAATGAGATAGAGAAGAGAGAAGATTGCTCTCTCCATGAGTTACATCCTTTTATAGCAGGTCCAAACCGTATTTGGCCACTTGGCTTTCCCTCCAAAATGCTAACCCTACTAATTTTGGGTCTAGATTCAATGTACTCAACTATTCAAATTTGAATCTACTCTAACTCGCATTCTAACTTTCCCACTCTTTCAAAAAGTGTTTATTCAAATGAAATTTAGACTAATAAACTTTGAAAAGTCAACCTCTAAGTCTAAAACAAGTTTTTGTTAAAATATCACTTCCAACTTGTTAGATCTTGTAAATCTCAAGTTATTTGAGCTTGATCAGATCTCACACGTGTGGAGTCTATTCCCACGTGTGAAAGAATGTACATAAGTCATTTTTATTAAGTTAGATTGGTTTTAGCTTGATCTACACTAGTGTGAAATTGACCTTTGAGTAGAATCTTGAAAATGGTCAATTTGGTCAAACCTTTTGTAAATAGATTGGACTTCCATGTGAATGAGTTATTACTCACACATGTCAAGATACCATTCACATGTGTGGATAAGCTTCTAAAAGATAAGATAGGAAGACCAAACAAATCAACACATAAGATCATGGAATCTTGAGCAACCTATGATCTATCCCCAATCTAATGACTTTTGCCACTTCCTAAGATTGAAACACACTCAAATGAAGTCCAACAACCTCACTATCTAGAGATCCAATCAAAATTAGGGTTTTGTCAAAATCACAAAAGATTGACTATTCGAAATCTACATGCAAATGCTGAAATTTTGATTATGCAATCTAATAGCCACCACTAAGGCTGAACCGATGATCCAAAAATTGGCCAAATCCAATATTCTTACAAAATTTGACCTAGTCATTTATTTTCGACGATTCTCTAGACTGTTTATAAAGATATGTAATCTATTAATAATTAACGTGTCTAGCCATTTTAAGGGCAGGCTGGGACCTCTTTTTGGTCCATTTTTTTGTATCGACTTTCGCCGAATTTATAGTATTTGGTTTTCGTCAAATACTCTGCAGCCGCTTTTTGTTCAATATTAGCCCGATTTTTGCTGTCAAAAATTCAGCTTATGGTATGGTTTCAAGATTGGATCCATTTTGGATAGAGTTCATAGTATTTGGACTAATAAAGCTAGTGTGCTTAATCTTGAATATTGTTCATGGTATAATCTTGACCTATATGATCTTTGTGATCATACTGAGGCATGGAGGCCTCGGGTTTTTCAAATTTTGTTACAACCATCTTCATGCAGAAGAACTTGCAAATCCAAGATCTACATCAGGCATGGAGGAGGCACATTGGCATAGTGGCAGTTTGGTGGAATTGGCAAAATATTTCCATCAAAGAGATCTTATCATGGTTATGGTGAGGGTGCTGCTATGATGGATTCTTTGGATCTTCACTTCAAATGCAAAATAAAGAATCCACACACAAAAGATCTTTATCAGCATCAGATAGATATGTTTTAAGGAGGAGTGTGAAGAATTGTAGAACGTATCTATCTTGCATATATTGATTCTGGGGGCTCTACCCATGTAATTTTATTGTACATATTCAAGGTGTGTGAATTGAGCACATATACTTGTAGAATAGGTCGAGTTTGGGTTAAGTAGGTCAAGTTCCATTGACATGCATAAAGTCTAGTTGATCAAATATGACATGCAATAATGTCTACATAGTCTAAAATGACATGCATGTAAAATTAGACATAGAAATGGTCTAATATGACCTTGTAGAAACTCGAGCCATCATAAATGCATTGTGTCCTAAGTTTCTATTGAGACATGCAAAGCATGCAAATGTTCTAATGGACACATGCAAGTAGAATTGTAGCTTCAACTACAAAATTTGCCACATGGAGAAAGTAGGTAGCCAAACTTGCATGTAAAGTGTCATGCTTTAGGTAGTTTACATCATTTTTGGTGGTTACATGCTAGTAGTACCACCACGAGCTAAGGCTCTCCTATATATGTACATATGGTTCTTACACATTTCTAATGATGAATCAAGCTATCTTGTGGTCATAATGTCAAAATTGGATCTCACACTATTCTGCTTGTAATTGTATTCTCTCTCTAACTCGAGATTGGTGTATTCTTCATACATTATTTTGTTTGTGTACTTTCCCTATTTGTGAGGAGTTAATGTAGCTTTGATCTGTAGCATTCTAGATTATGCTCTAGCCTTAGATCTGATGGTAGATTGTAGTATTACTCTAGAGGTGATCTATGTGCCAAAAATAAAACATGGTAAAGATCATTCACACTTTTGTTGTGGTTCCTCACACGTGTGAATATTCTGGATTTTTCACATGGTATCAGACCATACCATGCTTTGAATGCTATTAACATCAGAAGTATGAAAAATTTTGTGATAATGCAAGCTAGGAAGCTATTTCCGACTTTTCTGCTGTCTAGTATTGAACAATTTTTGGATCAATGAGATTAGAATTGATATTTTCAGGTATGAATACAAGTTGTAGGGAATTCTGACAGTTCACACGTGTGAAAACCAGAGTACTTCATTTCATTCTATCTCCTTGATGCTAGATCCAAAGTAGCAACATTATAGCTTGTTGGAAAGCTAGAAGAGTCTACTTTCTAGTGCAATTGGTTTCAATTCATTATGATGATCCTAGTAGGAGATATTAGCTCTTAAAGAGGGGTAAGGAGAGTCCCAAAACCCGAGCGGACACTTTTTGAATTGATTATATTGCATGCATGATTCAAAATTCACATTTTCTATAGTCAATCTGAGATAGAATTGGATAAGATAAGTTTATGTTGTCATAGTCACATCATTTCACAAAAAGGCTTGTGTTTGACTTGCATGTGTGTTTCTAGAGTGTTTTTCATTCATATGAAACTCGTGGAAAAATTTGACATCAAACTTGTAAGTGCTTAGCAATAGTTCAATTCCATTTTGTTGTCTAATTTACAAGGAGTCTTCACATTCATGGCATCTAAAGGAGATTTTTTCTTAGAAGCTAGTGAGAGACTAGATACCTCCAACTATTCAGTTTGGAAGGATAGAACAAAATCTTTGCTGGTTCTTTATGGTGTAATGAACATAGTATTAGGAATTGAAGTTGAACCTGAAGCTTGTGATGAGGCTCAAAGGTTCAAGAAATAAGTAAGAATTGCTCTTCATATTATTAAGATAAACATCTCTGATGAGATGTTGAGAGAAATAAGTTCTTGCAATTCGGCCAAGCAGGCTTGGAAAACCCTTAAAAACATTTTTGAAGCAAATATCACATCAAGACTTCTTACTCTTAGAAATCAGATCTTTTCTAGTTTCCAAAGAGTTGATGAAAGTGCTTCAAGTGTTGTAATGAGAGTTAAAGATCTTCACAGAGAGATAGCATGCATAGAAGATACTCTAGAGAACAGTGAACTTTTCAAGTAGTCCTTAATGTACTTAGAGAAGAGTATACAAATCTTGTGCAAACTTATGCTATCATGGAGGAGCTACCAACTTTGGAGGCTCTTCATGATGTTCTTATTGTTGAAGAAAACAGGCAAAAAAACAAGCTGCTGAAGATCAACACACTTTCAAGGAAGGATGGTGGTTATGGCAAAGCTCACTTTGCCAAGACACATCAAGATTGAGGAGCAAGAACAAGTTTTCTCAAGCCTTCTCCAAGGACAAATCAAAGGACAAAGCAAAGGACAAAGACTATGGAGGAGTAGAAGATGATTCAACTCATTCTTCTATCTTCAAGAAGAAGACTCAAGAATCAAGCCAACATTATCATAGAAGACTCACATGCAAGTGAAGGAGAAGCATCTCTCATGATGTCTAGTTTCTCCTCTACTCCTTTTAATGATGTATCTTGGTATTTTGATAGTGGTGCATCATCACACATGAGTAGCACCAAGAGTTCTTTTGTTTCAATTGAATCTTGTCAAGACTTAAAAAATCAATATATATAGCTATTGGTGTACATGTTCTATTAAAGGAGTTGGATGTATATTCTTGAATCTTGCATCTTCAATGAATTTTACACTTTCTAGTGTACTTTATGCTCCTAATCTCACAAAGAATGTGATTAGATGATGGTTTTGAAGTGGAAATTAATGTCAATAATTGCTTTATTAAGAAATTTGTTCATCTCAAAAATCAAGTAAGACTATTCTAGTTGAATGAAGTCTTTAGTTTGGAATTAATTCTTGTCATTGGTGACTTGATTATGTTTCCAAAACATCTAGAAGGCAAGATATTGTATCATCATTTGTATCCTCTTAAATTGAGTAAGAGCAAGAATGAGTTTAGTACTCATAGTTTAAAAAAAGGAGTTTTTTTGGTGTTTTGAGACATATTGTGAACTTCTTTTGAGAGTAATTGAAATATCCAATGAGGACACTTGCATCCTTAAGAAAGTATTTAGCCTCAATGAGATCAAGTTAGAGTATGTGTTGGGCAGATTTTTCGTCGAGGGATTGGCCTCGTCGGAAGATCCCCAGTGGGGGAAGGGCCCACACTGCCCTTACACAAGTGATTAGGATAACGTCATTTCCAATCCCGGGGGCCATCCTAATCACCCCGTACTCCCGGATCAATGAGAGTTTTCCAGGCTCTCAGAGGTATGACCGCTTGGGAGATGAAATGATTATCGAGCTACAATTCTAATTTTGTCAATTCTAACCTCTCAGATTCTAATTTGACGATAGTTGTAGTATGCTAACTTTTGTCTATCCTTGGCATAGTCGAGTCGATAGAAATCACTCAAGGAGCTCAAAGAGATTTCTAGTCAAGAGTCTCATGAGACCCGATCGTCCTAAATGGTTCTCACCTCTAGGCTGAGACTATCAACAGGATCTTTGGATAGTCCGTCACTTGAAATGTTTATGAATAGTTCGGGGTGTTGGCACAATGCTCTCAGATTTCTATTTCTGGGTCTATTTTCTAGATTTACATTCATGTTGTTAGCAATCCCAGGTGATTCAGGATAGTGTTCAGATGGATCAATGTAAGGGTTATTCGGGGGTGATTGCAATACTTCTGCGTAGTGAGTGGATGTGGTGTCAGTTAATCTCCATGACCCATCTGGCCTCAATTCGTATACAACTAAATAATTGTAATCCTTGTGATGTTGTATTCTGAATAAGATATCCCAAGGTTATAGGTTGTGGTGAAACTCCGATGTACAAAAATGGTATCTTGGAATTTTTCGTCTGACTAGTTGGCATACGTCATCCGACAAGGGTAGGAATTGGTATTCTAGGTCTGTCATATGAACCCTAAGGCTGCTCAAGAGGGTCGCCTAGTAGTGCAACTTGAACTGCTAGGGGAAACTAGTGATGACCCAATCGTAGGTACAAAGTGGCCTGTATTTGAGCTCCGTTGGTATTGATTTCTAAAGCGAGATCACCTGTGGTCACATGCCCCAAATTAGTATCTAAAGCTATAATGGTGGTAGATCCCCAACTCACTTGCCTTTGCCTTTGCTCTTGAACTTGCCTTTGATGAACATAGCCTCCTCTTCATATTGAGATGTTGATGTAGATCCACCTCCTCTTGATTGAAGCCTAAACTCCACATTCACCAAGATCTCTTGCAAATCCACAATACTTGGCAAAGTCTTTTGAATTGCACGATACTCAGCTTCCGTCGAAGATAAGGCTACTGTAGGTTGCTTCTTGCTGCTCCAAGAAATAGAAGCTGTACCATAGCTAAATAAATGACCATTGGTAGATCATTTATCATCAATATTTCCTGCCCAGTCAGCATCTATATAACCTACCAATATTAGGGCTTCGGACTTATCATACTTCAAGCCAAAATTTAACGTGCCTCGAACATATCTCAAAATACATTGAGTAGCTTTCCAGTGAGTTTGACTAGGTTCTTGCATAAATTGACTTACCACACCAACATCATAAGCAATGTCAGGATGTGTGTGTGTCAAATAGATTAAACTGCCCACTAATTTCCTATATAAGTGTGCATCAACTTTCTCGGCTTTATCAAATGCAGAAAGTTTGATATTGGCCTCCATTGGAGTACTTAGTGACTTGCAATCCTGCATATTGAATTTATACAATAGATCCCGGGCATACTTGCTTTGCCCAAGAATAACACTGTCTTCTTTTTGCCAAACTTCAATACCAAGACAATAATGCATCAGCCCTAAATCACTCATGTCAAAGGTATTGGAAAGGTATGATTTAATTTCATCAATTAAGCCCATATTACTTCCTGTAATAATCAAATCATCAACATAGAGGACAACAAACACTATATCTGAGTTTTGCCTAAGAATGTAAAGATTAGGATCATCATCACTCTTTACCATTCCCCTTCACTTGAAGTGTTCATCAATGCAAGAGTACCACGCTCATGGTGCTTGCTTCAATCCATATATAGCTTTGTTGAGTTTACAAACCAAATGATCTTTCCCTGGCCCAATATACCCTTGAGATTGCTCTAAATATAACTCTTTATCCAACACTCCATTAAGAAAAGTAGATTTAATGTCCATTTGCTGGATTTTCTAACCATGGAAAGCAAAAATTGCAATGATAGAATGAATAGTTACCATTTTGGCTACGGGTGTGAATGTCTCCTCAAAGTCTATACCTTCCTGCTGCTCAAAACCTCTTGCAACTAGTCATGCCTTGTACTTGTTGAGTTGCCCATCCGCTCCATACTTTGTCTTGTAGATCCACTTACATGTGATAGGCGTCTTACCATCAGGTAGCTCAACCAAGTCCCATGTTTTCTTTTTCGATTAGCCTCCATTTCTGTTTCCATAGCTGCATGCCACTCCTTGTGTTCCTTTGCTTTGTTGAAAGTTTTAGGTTCTTGAGCCGTTAACATGGATACCTTAGACAACCCAACATCATTCCACGTATGAGAAAACATTGTCTTGGGACTATCCATGATCATCCATACAACTGTTTCAGGTGGCATGCTAGATATATTGCCCTTTTTTAATAAAAGGAGCCATCTGCAAGAAACATAACATAACATGAGTGACAATGCTTTCATCAATGGCCAATGTATGGACTCTATTGAAAAAAATATACCTGTAAACTACCCTCTTAGAAGAGAGAGTCAATTCATCCTGCTCTTCGTCTCTTTATCTGCAACGCCAAACTTTTGCAGCATGAATATATTGTGCGCAATATTATGTGGCACATGCACGCGAGTGAGCCTACAAATTACAGAAATGGATGGTTGTAGTTGAGATATTCCAAGCGAGGCAAATATGTCAAAAGAAAGGGCTCAACACATTTTTGGCCCTCACCTGTTGATATTATGTAGGGCCAACAATAGCTCTCCCTCTTGCTTTGGAGACACATCAAGAAAATTGCAGGCAGCTTCGCAAGCTCTCTCTTGAACTCAGCATTGACCTCACACCATGACAAATACATTGCTCCCTGTTAAGCTTGAAGAATTCGGCAACCTACCAGTTGGCTGTTATATGAAATCAAAGGAAACCTTGATGTTGTACGAGGCTCAACAAAATTTGGAGTTAGCCCAATGATTACATGAAGAATTGAATCTATCATGAATATTCATTCTTGCCTATGTAATGGTGATGTTTCTATGTGATGCTGAATCCTAATCTTTGAAGTTTTGAAGATGTTTTTCCTATTCTCATCAATAATTCAAAGATCAACTCAAATCAACCTATTCAATTCAAGAAGCAGCAAATCATATATTCTCTAAAGTAGAAGAAATATCTAAACGAAGGACCATATGAAGAAATATCTTTTCACCTTAACAAATATATAAAGAACATAATAATTCACGAATGATCCTTGAAATAAAGATTATACAATCACGAGGACATTTCACATTTGAGGAACGGGATATGTGATGCCACAAAATTGTTAAATATTGAATATCAACCATGATATACTCGAAAATGAAGACATGATCTGGATAAATATAAATCATGAAGAGCCCTAAGTCATTTTTCGATAATATATCTCCTAAAGACTTGCCTTGTATTTAAGAGCGACACCTCTAGAAGGAAAACGTTGCCTTGGATAAGCCTTTACTAGGTCATCTACGTGAAACAACTAAATATGAATCGACATATTAAACTAGAGTAATTTCAACTCTTAATTAAATGTACCTCTTGTGGTATAATTAAACATACATTCAATCTAATTGTTAACTAGACCTTTTCACGGGAGCGACGCACCTGTAGTTTTAGAGGTGTGTTTGTTCGTTCCGTAAAACATGTCTTGATCATCGAAAGAGGAAGAGTTTATGTATTTGTGAGAGGTTGAAGAAGTGAATAGAGTGTTGAGGATTATTCTCTCTCGTCAGACAGGCACTCTAGTGCATTACAATTGTTTGATGTATGTCCATAAATATGCTCTAAAGAACTGTCTTAAAATCCTCTTATTCGTCTATCGCGAACACATTCTTTTCGGCACTCAAATAAAGTGGGTACAATCTAGCACAATCATTGATAGAACTGTATGTATACATCTGAGATGTCAGTCCCTGTCTGAGGAATTGAGTCTTTGATCAGTGTTCTTGCTTGTAGCTGACATAAGTTTGAAATGTACTCTTAAACTATTTGTGCTCTTTAACCCTAACTTTGGATTTAAGTTGTTGAGGACTTATGTCTAGAAACGAACAGTTCTCGAATACGATTAACTAATTGTCTGCACAAACACGAATACATTGAACATTTCTCGACTCTCTGTTGACACCTTAATTAGCCTGAGTGTAATACTACCGTATTACTTTGATAACATCTCACCTGTAGAACGCATTTCATTAGATTTGATAGAGGCAAGACAGTTGTTTAGGAATTATTAGCACTACACACCCCCAACACAAGGAATATTGGTTACTTTCTAATGTCTGTTGACAACCAGAATAACACTCAAATCCACTTCACTCGAAATAAATCATAATTGTACCAAATACATAACTTTCAAATGCTATCTTCAGAGGGTTCGACATTATTTACTACAAAATCTATATTAACCTTGTTAGTGTAGTACAAGAATTTTTTTTTTCTTTTGATTTGGGACAGGGCACCGCTCGCACCGGCACGTGTTGAAATTTCTCTGAAATTCAATTAGTAATGAAGATCTGTTAATTACCTTCTTGCAAAATTGTTGGCAAAACAAGTCTGCATTTTCACTCGTGTTGTTGCTACAGTTTGGATTTTTACTCAGGAATTTTTATAGGCGAAAAATCTGACATTGTCGTTGAAATTTCTGACATTGTCGCCTTGTTGCCCTCAGGCCATCCTGAGGGGCTTAGTGTTTTGCAACACTTCTAGAAAGGGGACAGTTGTAGAATCTGCAGAAATACAAGTAAATCTGAACAGGCGACAAATGACATGCAATCTCTAACAGCCAAAAAATGCGACATTGCATTTTAACACGCAGTTTATGACAGGCGAAAAATATGACACTTGTCTTTAAAATTGTGAAGGTGCCCTACAAATGCTGACAATGTCCTACAAATGTCGAAGGTTGTCCTTAACTAAAGGCAAAGGCCAAAAAGCCAAGGAGTGTCACGTCGTCCATCTACGGATTTACAAGGGATTCCAAGTATCAGATCAATATGTCTTCATGCTCCAACAATGAACCGATCTATTCACTAGTTTAGCACCTATTAACTATCTTGTAATTGTAAAGTTAAGATAGCACAAGATCTTCTAGCTTCTATATATGTAAATGAGCGATTGAAGAAAAAGTAGAGGCAGACCTGCTTAGCGTTCACGTTCTTCCTTCAGCAGGCAACAACATATGACATTTCTACTATCAGTGATTCAGGTAGTATTACTGCGGTGATGTTTCCGCCTTCCATCACTTATTGTCTTGCAGTATTCTACATTGTGGCACACTGCTACAAATTTGTGAAAAATACAGATCCTAAGTGGATCTAAACTCCAAGATCATTGGCTTGAATGCTTGCACTCCAAACTACATAAGCTAGGAATTGGCAACACATTCTATGCTACCTAGAATGCAAAGAACTTGATCAAAAAGCATTTATCACAAATGGAAACTTCCATAAACATCAAGTGCGGCCCAAAATAGCATTATACAGTCCATAATACATCAGCCTATCACTTTTGGAAAGCACCTAAGATCATACACAATAGCTTGAAGACAATACACACAACAATGCTCTCAATGGAGGAAGAAACAATGACAATGATCTATTGATCTCAATGAAGCATACAAAAGGTTTCTCCAACCTATTCTCCACGACTTCCCTACTATTTATGGATGAGGAAGATGACTCTCTCTCCTCTCTCTAGAAGGTACTTGACCCTAGATATTCCCTATATAGGAAAAATAGCTAAAAATGGCTTATATGACCAAAATACATCAAAATGGTCTCATTTTGAAGGGTATGAAGTTTGACACTTCATCATACTGAAAAAATACAGTAAATAAAAACATTGTGGCCTGGTTCACACGTGCAAAACTCCAGAACCAAAACTATTTACAATTTTAGCCAATTTAGGCCTCAAACTAGCTAGGAAATGTTGACAATTTTCACACTCCCTCTTCAACATTGGATGCTAGTTTCAACATAGTCTTTGAGCACATTCCAAGATTAGATCCATGCATTAAATATAGGTCCTTTCCCAATGGTTTGGTGAAGATATCAGCCACACACTCCTTTGAAGAGACATGTTGAAGCTCCACCTCTTTGGCAATGACTTGATCTCTCACAAAATGGTGAGCAATCTCAATGTGCTTGCTCCTTGCATGAAAAACAGGATTGCTTGCCAAGCTTTGGGCTGAAAGGTTATCACAAAGTATGATTGGAGTCTTCTCTGGTTCCAGCAAGTGAAGATCCAATAACATCCTCTTGATCCAAAGAATCTCCTTGGTGCATGTTGTTAATGCCTTGTACTCGGCTTCGGTGGAAGATAGAGAGATAGTTGGTTGCTTCTTTGATAGCCATGAGACCACTCCATCTCCAAGATAGATTGCAAAGGCACTTGTTGACTTCCTATCCATTTGATCACCTGCAAAATCTGAATCTAAAAATCCACAAAGGTTAGGTGTAGTACCTCCATACAAGATGCCAAAATCTCTAGATCCCGAGATGTATCTAAGTACTCTCTTTCCTAGCTTCCAATGAGCCTCACTAGGATCTTGCATAAATTGACTTAGTTTACCAACCACAAAGCTTAGATCAGGTCTTGTGATGGTTAACCATATAAGAGATCCTATTAGCTTTCTATAGAGAGTAATGTCCTTGAAGGATCTTTCATTACTTCTTGTAGTTAGCTTTACATTTGATTCCATAGGAGTAGAAACAACTTTACAATCTTCCATATGAAACCTTTTTAGAATAGAGTTAACATACTTTTCTTGACATATGAATGTAGATTTAGAAGTTCTAATAATCTCTATTCCTAAGATATAATGAAGTTTACCAAGATCTTGAATTTCAAACTCTCTTTTGAGTGCCATCTTGATTTCATCTATATCTAGATTGTTACCACCACTTAAGATAATGTCATCAACATAGATCAAAAGTAAAGTGATATCATTTTCATTCAATCTAAAGTAGAGAGAATGATCATACTCACTCATAACAAAGTTTTGAGAAAGTAAGAAGGAATTGAGCTTAGCATACCAAATCCTTGGTGCTTGCTTTAGCCCATACAAACTCTTTTGGAGATAGCACACATGATTAGGCTCATCATGTGAAACATAGCCCTCGGGTTGCTCCATGTAAATATCTTCTTCAAGATCACCATTCAAGAAGGCATTAGTAACATCCATTTGCCACATATCCCAATCATAAAGAGTTGCAAGAGAGATTAGGATTCGAATAGTTACCATCTTTGCCATGGGTGCAAAGGTCTCATCATAGTCAATACCATATTCTTGAGCATACCCCTTTGCCACCAACCTTGCCTTGTACTTGTTGATTGATCCATCTTGATTTGTCTTGATCTTGAAGATCCACTTACAACCAATTGCCTTCTTGTCCTTTGGAAGCTTTACCAACCTCCATGTGTTGCTTTTGATGAGTGCTTGATGCTCATGATCCATGGCTTGGATCCATTCCTTCTTTTGAATTGCTTCACCTACACAAGTTGGTTCATCAAAAGAGGTAAGAAAAGCAAAGTTAGAGTTGTCCACCACTTGCTTTCCTTTTTCATCATAGGTTAGCCTTGATGGCTTAGCCCTTTGCCTTTGAGTCTTCCTTGAAGTTTGCTTTGGAGTGGCATCTCCATCTTCATCCAAGACATCTTGCACATCATGATGATTAGTAGGCACATCAACATCAACATCAACAACATTGGAAACATTCTCTTCATGAAAGATGACATCCCTACTTATGACAACTTTCTTTGTAGAAGGAATGTACACTTTGTAAGCCTTGCTTACTTCACTATAGCCAACAAACACACCCTTCTTTGATGAAGGATCTTCTTTAGTTCTATCATCAAGTGTGATATTGACAAAACATGTACATCCAAAGATCCTACAATGCTTGACACTCGGCCTTCTACCATAAAGAACCTCATGAGGAGTTTTACCATCCAAGGAAGCACTTGTCCATCTATTACATAGATAGTTAGCACATGCTAAAGCTTCCCCCCAAAAAGACTTAGCAAGATTAGCATGTAGTCTCATTGCCTTGGCACATTCACAAAGGGTTCTATTCTTCCTCTCGGCCACTCCATTCTGTTGTGGAGTCCTAGGACTAGACATCTCCCTCTTAATCCCATGTGCTATACAAAAGTCTTTGAACCTATTTGAGGTGTATTCCCCTCCATTATCAGATCTTAAGCATTTGATCTTTGTATTGAATTGGTTTTCCATTTCATTCTTGAACTTGACAAATGCAGCAAACACTTCATCCTTACTTTTAAGAAGATAGATCCAAGTATACCTACTAAAGTCATCAATGAAAGTTGCATACATCTTTGCCCCACCATTGCTAGTTGTACTAGAAGAATGAATATCAGAATGCACAAGTTGAAAAGCTTCTTTAGATCTAGAAGTAGATCTAGAATAAGCAAGTCTATGAGATTTGGACAAGGCACAATGTTCACAAACACTATTGTTTGCAACAAGACTTTTAGGGAGACCAAGAACAAGCTCTTTCTTTGCCATTACCTCCAAAGATTTGAAGTTGGGATGGCCCAACCTCTTGTGCCAAACTTCTTGGTTTGTCAATTGCTCCCTAGCCATACATCCTTCATGATTAGAGATCACACATGCATCAAGCTTGAAAAGTTTACCATGCCTCCTACCTTGAGCAATCAAGGATCCACATTTACTTATCAAACATGCATCTCCAATGAACTCCACATCAAGTCCTTTGTCAATCATTTGACTTACACTAAGCAAATTCTTAGTGATTGAAGGAATGTACAAAACATTTTCAAGATTTGCTTTCCTATTTGTTGAAAGGGAAATAGGAATAGTGCCTATGCCTTTGATGTCACATTGACCATCATTTGCAGTGTAGATGATGTTACCTTCTCCCTCATAAGACAATAAGGATGTAAAGTATTCCTTATGTCTTGTCATGTGAGATGAGGCTCCACTATCAATCCACCAAGGATCATTATCATCTATGTTGGCTAACAAACTTGAAGTCATAACAAGTGATTCACATGTGTTATGTTCTTCCTCATCTATTGTAAGATTTCCTTGCCTCTCTCCTTGCTCTCTTTTCTTCTTATAACATTCATTTGCAAAATGACCTTTTATCCCACAATAAAAGCACTTGAACTTTGACTTATTGTTCTTAGTAGAAGAGGAAGAGGAAGAGTGATCATCATGATCAAAGTTACCACCTTTGGACCATTTCCCTTTGCCTTTACCTTTGCCCTTGAATTTGCCTTTTGTGAAGAAAGCCTCTTCACCTCCACCTTGCAAGGATGCACCATCAAGCTTTGATTGCAACCTATGTTCTTCAGCCAATAAGATTTCTTGCAAGTCAACCACACTTGGCAAGACTCTTTGAATGGCAAAACTTTGCACAAGGTTAGCATGTTCATTTAGCAAACCATTCAACATAACTTGGACTATTTCACCATCTTTTATGTTCTCATCAATGCATGCTAAATCATCACTTAGGGACTTAACTCTCAAGATAAATGCATGAGCACTTTCACCCTCTCTTTGCCTACTAGAAAATATTTGTCTCCTTAGGGTCAATACCCTAGATGTGGACTTTGATTCAAAGAGCTTCTTTAAGGCATTCCATGCCTCACTTGCACTTTGACACTTTCCAACTTCCTTGAGAAGTTCATTTGTAACATTCATTTTAATGATATGAAGAGCCCTTTTGGCCTTCTTATCAAACCTTTGTTTCTCTTGAAGTGTGAGAGGTCTCTCTTCAATTTCTGCAACTATGTCCATGAGTTCATTCAACTCAAGTAAGGACTCCATCCTCACTTTCCAAGTAGAGTAGTTTGATGAACTCAACCTTTCACTAGACTCTAGCATGATCCCACCATTGGAAGCCATGATTCTAATGTTTCTTCAACTTTTAGGTTTTGTCCTAAAGCACTTAGCACTCACTTTTCTCTCAACAAATGATAGATAAAGAGATCTATGAAGATTTAGGACCCTAAAACACTTCTATCTTGAACCTAGATGGTTTCCAAGCATAGAAAGGAAGATTGAAACACATGCAACACTTTGCACACACTAAGAATGGATTACAAAATCAAACCAACCTGAACACACTCTTGCTTAAGCTCTCAAACTTTCCAGCAAGTGACCAAATCAAGTTATGGTGTGAAGAGTTACTTGCATTCTTAGAAAATACCCAAAACTAGGATGCCAAGATTACCTAGTAATGAACAAACTTGATCAACATATGATCAACACACTAAGATATTGATTCAACCTGTAAAACCACATGTAAACCACACTTCTAAAAGTTTATAAACTCCAGCAAGTGATAAATACAAGATTTAGAGGTGAATGAATGAGCACACTTAGTGAATCACAAGACTAGCTTCACTATCTTGTCAAATCTTGGTGTTTAGATGTAGATCTAAGATCACTTCACATGAGAATGTTCCTCAACCTGTTAAGAACCTGAAAACACACTTGCATAATGGTTAACACCTTCCAGCAAATGCTCCAATCAAATTACATAAGGAGAGTTACTTACATGCTCAACAAAGTACACCAAAATTTATGCCAAAATTGATGACAATCTTTACAATATGCTCTTCACAATGGAGCTTACAATATGTTCACCCAAAAAAGGGGATCTTTCATCCAAATGGGAGCTTTGCTCAGCCTTTAGGAGAATTACAACTCACTCAAAAGAGCATTTGTCATCCACTTAAGGAGAAGTTTCATCCACTTAAGGAGAGTGTTCATCCAAGAATGGAGATTGTCAACAATAGGATTGAAAAGAACATTGTTAGTATTGAATATGCACAAGCCTCACAATCACAAATGATTAGGTGTTATGATCTGATCCAAAATAGTTTCTTTTCAGCCTCTGATCTTCAATAGACCTGAAATATGCTTTTGATCCACAAGTTCAACTCACAAAACAAAGGTTAGTAAGATTTGATCAACAAAGCAATGCAAAATCATGCTAGAACTTGATCAAACATCCAAATATCACCAAAAATGGAATACTTACTATAAATAGAAGCCAACCAGCTCTGATACCATGTGAAAAATACAGATCCTAAGTGGATCTAAACTCCAAGATCATTGGCTTGAATGCTTGCACTCCAAACTACATAAGCTAGGAATTGGCAACACATTCTATGCTACCTAGAATGCAAAGAACTTGATCAAAAAGCATTTATCACAAATGGAAACTTCCATAAACATCAAGTGCGGCCCAAAATAGCATTATACAGTCCATAATACATCAGCCTATCACTTTTGGAAAGCACCTAAGATCATACACAATAGCTTGAAGACAATACACACAACAATGCTCTCAATGGAGGAAGAAACAATGACAATGATCTATTGATCTCAATGAAGCATACAAAAGGTTTCTCCAACCTGTTCTCCACGACTTCCCTACTATTTATGGATGAGGAAGATGACTCTCTCTCCTCTCTCTAGAAGGTACTTGACCCTAGATATTCCCTATATAGGAAAAATAGCTAAAAATGGCTTATATGACCAAAATACATCAAAATGGTCTCATTTTGAAGGGTATGAAGTTTGACACTTCATCATACTGAAAAAATACAGTAAATAAAAACATTGTGGCCTGGTTCACACGTGCAAAACTCCAGAACCAAAACTATTTACAATTTTAGCCAATTTAGGCCTCAAACTAGCTAGGAAATGTTGACAATTTTCACAAATTCACGTTGTTTTTCCATAGTAGTTAATATTAACTGACATTTCTATGTTAGTGATTTATATTTACAGTAGCTGGCTTTTCTACGTCAGTGATTCACACCATGATATTGCAAGTGTGTACAAATGTATTGTCCATCCACTGTATTTGATGTACATAAGGAATGGATCCAACACCTACAATCTCACATTCTTGATTACTTGCAATGAAGATAAATCTCTTAGAACTATTGTAAGAAAGTAGATTAGAAAAGTAGTCTTTTTGGTGAGTCATGTGAGAGCTTGCCCCACTATCAATCCACCAAGTGTCTTGATTAGATGTTTGTGGTGAGGATACCATCAAAGATAGATTGCCTTCTTCCTCCTCCTCAAGCACAATTGCCTTGATTGTCCTTCTCTTGGGAATTCTTCTTCTTGTAGCACTCGGATGCAAAATGTCCCTTTTTTTCCACAAAAGAAACACTTTAGCTTCTTCTTGTCCTTCTTGCTCTTGCCTTTGGAACTTGATGCTCCATCTTTGTTCTCCATCTCCATGTCTTGAGTCTTCTTGGATGGAAACTTCTTCTTCTTGCCTTTCAAAGAAAAGTTAGCTTTTTCATCACCATCATTCAAAGATAAGGAATTCATCCTACTTTTGATATAAAACATTTTACTCTCCTCACTAACAAGCACACTTTGAAGTTTTTCAATACTAGGAAGTGAATCTTTAATAGAAAAGGTTTGAACAAGATTGGAATAATCATCTCCTAATCCATTCAAAATGATTTGATCCAATTCATCATCTTTGATTTTATCATCTATAGAAGGCAACTCCTTATTCAAAGATTTGATCCTAAAGACATAATTTTGGGCACTTTCACTACTTCCTTTCATGCTTTGAAGGATTTGATTCCTAAGCATGAGTATCCTTAAAGTGCTCTTGGATCCATAAATGGATAATGAATCCCATGCCTCTTTGGATGTGGTACAAGATGAGATTTCTTTCAAAAGTTCATTACTTACATTCATTTTTATGCAATGTAATGCAACTCTACATCTCTTTTTGTACTTAGCCAACTCAACTCCTCCTTGAGGTTCTACTTCCACCTCAAGTACTATGTCATAAAGATCATGAAGTACAAGCAAAGACTCCATTCGAACTGTCCAAGTAGCATAATTAGTGGATGTAAGTCTTTCACTAGCTTCAAGCAAAAAACCACCCATTGATGCCATTTTTGAATGTGAAAAAGCACTAGAAACTCTTATGGTTTCTCTAAGAGATATGAACCTAAAGTCTTCTAGCAATTTAGAAAGCTTATAGACTCAATCCTATCACTCATGAACCAATCTAGAATGATGGAAATTTAGATTCTAGTCTCAAACTTGCAAAATCACTCCTTAATCTATGATTTTTAGCAATTTCTCTCTTCAACCTCAACATAAACTCAAAAAATCAGAGAAGATCAATTAGTGCATCTAATTCAAGCTTCAATTTTAATTTTTTGGCTGATCTAATCCAAGAACTAATCAAGTTATTAGATTCACTATAGAAGTGCTTGATTTTGCACCAAAAATCACTCAAATTGGGTATGTGAGTCAAATTCTACAAATTTTTGAAATTTCTCAGTCAAAACCGGAGCTGTACGGCCTCACACATGTGAAAATGGTTCCTACAGCCCACAACAAGATCTGGACCAAAACTTTTGAGGATAGCTATCAAATCCAACTCGCTACACAAAATTTGACTAGTTTCCAAAAAACTGCTAATTTTGGCTTTGATTTGGATTAACCCTATCAATTTCAACAAAACCTCTAGTACTAGGCTCTGATACCATATGCAAAAAGTAAAAAAAGGACCAAGAGTGGATCCTAACTGATCCTCAAGAGGGATTGGTTGTCAGATTACTTGAACTATCAATCTACTTGAGATTAAGATCAATCTAGATCAATTCTAGACACAAAATCCTAACAAGAATAATCATTAATTGAAGGTAGGTGTACTTTCTGGTTTCACACATGTGAAACATTTTCTGAGTACGGACTCCAACCTGAAAATCAAGTACACATTGATAGAACCTCCAAACAATCAAAACAAATCTAGACAAATGGAGAGAATCACTCAAAATTGCTTCCAAAACCAAGATTGGTGTCTCACATTGATTATGGCCAAATAAGCCTCTACATATACACTTTTGGAGCTCGAGGTACTGATCATGCATCAGATCTCACACGTGTGAGGATGCCTTGTCACCATCATGCAATTTGACACGTGGATCAAAACTTTCCATTTTGGGCATTTTTGGTGTATTTTCCTACTATATGGAGATCTTCATGGAAATCTTCTAGAAGCAAAAACTCACCTACTTCAGCTATCTCCACATGTGTGATCTGTCCTCTACACATGGGATGTGACACCTATTCAAAATATTTGGCTCATGCAATCATTAGATTGGTGCCATGTGTCGTATCTCTAGAAAACTAGTTTTTGGCCATTTTAGCCACTAGAACTTGAATTGAATCATATGTACGTACATGAAAAGTACACTAGTTTCACACGTGGGAACATGCTCCACACATGTGTGTCTATCCTATAGACAGAGGTTAGATGCCTTCGCGCATCGATTCTTTTTTTTCTATCAGACAAATTGTCAGTAATAGGCTCATGACCTTCACAGATCGTAGTTAGCTTTGTGAAGCACGTGGTTACGCCCGCTATTGTCTTGTGCTCACATGCTTTATTGACTTGTATATTATGTTATACTTAATCTGATTACAACTCTGTCTGGTTCTGTGTTCAGATTCGTGTCAATACTGCAATGCTTTTCTATGTTCTGTCTAGCTGTCTGATTAACTTGCTGACTGTCTGCTCATCGCTTCCGCAAAATTTACTCTGTTCTTGTGTTCACCTACTAAGTCACCAGTAGTGCATGTACCAAGAGAATTGAAGGTCCTGATCTTTTGATTCTCCAACATGGTATTAGAGCGGGTTATGAACCTAACATGTTATCTTGATTCTACTATGTGAGATAGATTTGTCATTTGTTAAATTTGGAGTTTTGATCACCATTTCAGATCTTTTAGAGTCTATTAATCGACTTGAAATGAGTTCACAGTATGTGTGAAAAGATTTTATGTTCTGAGACATTGTCTTAAATTGTCAATATCGTTTTTTTTTCTCTGCTATCCAAGATACTTTGCAAACAACAACAAGTTATCAAGATGATTTTGTCAACGTCGTCTGAGCAAAGAGGTTTCATTCCCATAAGGATCAGAATCAAAGAGGCTTTATTCATCAATTACATCTTTGATATGATAGGGCCAGTTCTTGAAGACCTTTTGATCATAAATGTTACATTCCTCAACAATGGGTTTCATTCCCATAAAGATAAAAAATGAAGAGGTTTCATTCCTCACTTTTATCAAGATGCTAGATTTTCCTACTGTCACACAAAGGTTATCAAACTAGGATAACTTATTCTACTTTCAAAAGAGGTTACAAAACCCGTGTAGCAGCAAGGATTTAATGCTGAAGCTCTACACTCCCAAATCAATCCTGAGGGGGGGCGATGGAAGCAAACTATATTTTTCAGCATATAGTTTGTCAGCATAATTTTTCCAATCTTTTCTGTAGTACAGATCCACATTAATGGAGAGTGTTTGAATTTCTCTGAAATTCAATTGGTATTGAGGATCTGTTAATTATCTTCCTATAGAACTGTTGGCAAAACAAGTCTGCATTTTTACTCGTGTTGTCCCTACAGATTGCATTTTTACTCAAGAATTTTCACAGGTGAAAGACCTGACACTATTGCTTAAATTTCCGACACTGTCGCCTTTTTGCCCTCAGGCCATCCTGAGGGGCTAAGTGTTTTGCGACACTTCCAGAAAGGGGACAGTTGCAGAATCTGTAGAAATACAAGTAAATATGAACAGACGACAAATGTGAAAAATGTGACACTACATTTTTACGTGCAATCTCTAAAAGCCGAAAAATGCGACACCGCATTTTTACACACAGTTTATGACAGGCAAAAAATGTGACACTTGTCTTTAAAATTGTGAAGGTGCCCTACAAATGCCAAAGTTTGCCCTTAACTAAAGGAAAAGGCCAAAAAGCCGAGGAGTGTCATGTCGTCCATCTACGGATTTACAAGGGATTCCAAGTATCAGATCAATATGTCTTCACGCTCCAACAATGAGCCGATCTATTGATTAGTTTAGTAGCTGTTAACTATTTTATAATTGTAAAGTCAGGATAGCACAACATCTTTTTGCTGCTATATATGTAAATGAGCGATTGAAGAAAAAGTAGAGGCATACCTGCTCAGCGTTCACGTTCTTCCTTCGACAAGCAACAACAACTAACATTTCTATGTTAGTGATTCGTGTAGTATTATTGCGGTGATGTTTCAGCCTTCCATCACTTATTGTCTTGCGATATCCTACATCGTGGCACACTGCTATGGATTCACATTGTTTTTCTGTAGTAGTTTACAACAACTGACATTTCTATGTTAGTGATTTATATTTACAGTGGCCGACGTTTCTACGTCAGTGATTCACACAGTGATATTGCAGTTGTGTACAAATTTATTGTGCATCCAATTATTTAATGTACATATTTTTATTGTGCATTTCATTTCTGTTATTGCAATAATGCTATTCTTTATGTCTTGTTTTTGCTTAGTACATGGTGATCTATGACACCTCAGTCACTGGCTTAATCTCTTGCATTTGTGATTGATAAAGTAGCTCTCTTTCTAAGCGATTGTGTTCACTGATCACAAGTAGTTCTACACACAATTAGAACAATTCATGCAATAGCAAAGACATTCTTAAGCACACACACTGTACATGACCCATTCATGCTCCCTCAGAGTGCCGAGGGACCGTCACTACTTTAGGTCGTGGGTCCTGTTGGGGGTATTCCCAACACAATGTAAGCAAAGGGTTAAATTTAATAATAAATGTGCTGCGAGGGCATGGCTTCCTGCGCGTATAAGTCCATGGCCCAATGAGCACGCGAGCTAATTGTAAATAGAAATAATAGACTTGAGCCCTTTATAATTAAAATAAAACTTGAGGCCCAAAGTCATTTTAAAACTTAGAGTTTACTTTTTAGAGTTGGGTCCACTTTTGGACTCACATGAATCTTGTGAATTCTAATGTACTTTTTATGGACCCTTGGATCAAGTTGGGTCCAAAATGAATGGATAGGATCATTGTGAATATTAGCCAGTAGAATTTTGGGGCAAGGGCCTTCCCCATTTATAAAAAGACACCATTTGTATACTATTTGGATGCTTAATGAGGAGGAGGAAACTCTACCATTTTTTAAAGAGAAACATTCTCATTTGCTATTCAATGCTTGCTATTGCTCTTGTTGTTTTACATTTGCTTTCAAGTTCATGCTTTTTTGTTTCAATAGTTTATGTTTCTCCCTTAGCAAGTACAATGAGCATTTGAGCTAACGTCCACCCTCACACTCTCTCTTCACCTTCTCTCTATTACTCTCTTTCTCTCTTCTATTCTATTCTTCTCTTTCACTACAAATCATGTTAAATGCTAGTTTAGTGGAGTAGGGTTAGTGGGAGTAGTGTTAAAGGTGGTAGTGTTAGTGTAAAAAATGAGAACTATCTAAAAGTAGCATCTTTACATAATTAGGTATCTATCCAATGTTCTAACCCTTGTTGACAAGCGGGAGGGCTACTACTATGCGAGATCTTCGACCCTACACGGGTCTAGATGTCTTCAGACTTGTGACTATGTCTTTCTTACACATGTCATACAGGCTCCACATGTTTAGATAATACATTCTTCTGTGCCAGAGCTCATCTTCATTTTCTGATGCATTTAATATGTTATCAGAATTGCTGATTATCTTGGCTTGGTAGAGATTTCCTTCTCTGCATCCAACTGTCAACAATTTGTTTGTTGTTTTCTCGATCATGAAGCATGTATTTCCATCGAATAGAACTCGAATTCCAAGACCTGCCATGTTGGAGACTGATAGCAAGTCTTTTCTTAGCGAAGGTACATAGAGTGCTCCTGGTAGCTCTGCTTGATCTGACAATGTTCACAACTGTAGAGTCCCGATGCCTTTGACATTGTATCAGCTCCCATCACCTAGAATCACTACTCTGTTGTTTTTGAGCTCTCTGAAGTCGATCAAGATTCTCTTGTTGTAGGTGATGTGTGAGGTTGCTCCTGAATCAATGACTACATTGTAGTCTTATTCAATGTAACTTGTTGAAGCTTCATCAAATATTGTGAAAGCTTCATCACCTCCATCTACATCCTTGGATGACTCTACAACATTTGCATTTTTTGGGTTGAATCTGCAATTGCATGCAGAGTGCCCCTTCTTCTTGTAGTGCATGCAAGGTATTGTTGGATTGAACAAGCACTTATTGGCTGTGTGTCCTGGTTTGTGACAGTGATCACAAGAAGAAGATTGTTGATTATTCTTGCCTCTACTCGAAGACTTTGTCTTGTCAAATCTGGGCTTGTTCTTGTTCTTCTTCCTTCCTTTTGTGAAAAGAGCTTTCTCTTGATCATTGTTTTCTTTTCCTTCATCCCTCATCAGTCTCTCATCAGTGACAAGATTGATTGCTTTGTCGAATGTCATATCATCGGGTGTTCCTGACCTAATGCAGTGAGTTGAGCGAAGATCGTTCTGATCTTCTCAACATGCTGATCCAACTGGTTGCCATCCCATCGTATGCATTGCAGCTGATTGTGAAAATGCATCACTGAATTGGCAATCCCTACTCGTATTTCTGCTTTAGTCTTTTCCATGCTACATGGCTGCTTCACAATCTTCAATCTGCATGAGTAGTTCTTCCTTGATGGACGAAACGATGATCGCCATTGCACGCTCATACTTTCTGATCCACTCAGCTCTACTCGAGTCTCTCTTTGGAGGCTGCACCTCTGTGAGTTCAGTCACCGACCAGATGCCTTCACCCTTCAGAAGCGTTTTAATTTTGAATTTCCACACTCTGTGGTTTCCACCATCAAGAATGATTGCTATCATCGTCTGGATCATTATAGCCATATTGTGTTTCCTAGAGGATCATTATTAAAATATCAATAGAGATAACCTCAGTGCTCTCTATGTCACGAATGGATTGGTTTCACTAACAGATTCTTTTCATTCAGTTTTCTTTTGCGAAAGTTTATAAGATCCTAGACATGCGACTACACATCACGGAACATAAATCATTCCAGCAATCAAGACGACGAAAAACAAGGAAATGGAGAAGACAGTAGTTGCATTATCAGTTTTTGTGTTTTGAGCAAGATGATCAGTGTCTCACTCATCGGCGGGCTCACACTCAACTCAATCATTGTGCTCTGCTCATTGGCAGACTTTCATGCACAGCTATTTTCGTTTTTCTATCTTTTTCTATTCTTTTCTTTTTCTACTCTATATTGTGTTGATCAAAAATTGTGTTTATATCTCCATTGTGTGGAGTTTACAAGATAGCTAAACAGAGAATTACAAAAATAGTTAACGCTAATCAACTACTTAGTTATTCTCTATTATTGCTAACTCTTTCAGTTGAGCATGAAATACAAGACATCACGCCCGTTGAGATGCCAGCTGGCAGCACAATATATTCTCCTTCGTTTTTTTTCGTTTTGTTTCGTGTCGTGTCTTTTGGTCCTCGAGGTATGTTTGACTTTCGCGAATTGTTCGCCCTTCGCCCTTCGCTTCATTTCGTGCTTTATGGTTTTTGAGGTATGTTTGTCTTTCAACCTTTGCTTCGCTTCATTTCGCTTCGTTTCAAAGTTACAGGAGTTCACAATTTCTAACAGTTAGAAGTAGTGAGTGCTTGTTTTTTGTTGAATGTTGGTTGGAGAAAAAGCTAAAAAAGTAAAGTAGGAGCCACATGCAGCTTAAGTCTCCTTCAGAATTATGCTTGTGCACTATACTATGAAATAACAAGCCCAAGAACCACTCCTATGCTTTTCTATAGTGAGGATAATTTTGGCTACATTTGGTGTTGTCGTTGGGAATCTAAAATTTTCATTAAACCTCTTGGCTCACTTTTTTACTATTGGCAAGGTTTTGAAAGTTTTGCAAACAACTATAGTTTGGTCCAAGTTTTGATTCACTTTAAGTGTATTTTGTGGTTATTTGATGTTAATAAAGGAGTCAGCAAAGACAATAAATAACACATCATCAATCAAAGATTTAAAAAAACACAAAAAAAATGATCTCCAAACATTCTTAAAGACCATTTATGTCAACATCATTTTTGGACTTTTACAATACGTATACTCATTAATGAAAACTGTCCGACTTATTTTTTAGCCCTACCTCCTAGATCAATGAATAGCAAAATCAATGCCATCTTTTTTTCAAAATTTTCATACTTTGAAAACCTTACTTTATCCTGTGGCAACTGGAAATAGATAGTCAAACCCCTAACTGCTTCACCCTTGAGCCAAGTGAGTGAATGCACGAGAAGAGAGGATCCTAGCAATTGGAATTGGAAACTGGTTGTGGAGATGGGTGAGTTTCTACTAGATATATAGGCCTCAAGAGCCAAGGAATATTTCCTGTAGGATTTCCAATTTCAATCCTCGTACACTAGAGTACCTAATATCCACGTCAAGGATTATTTCGAACCCTATATTTTGGACATGGGTGTAACATTCTTTTCCCTTTGAAGTACTTCTATCCTCAAGAGAAAATCAGGAAAGTTCTTCTTTATGCTTCCAACTCTTTCCATAAATCATCATCTTCAATATGTACCTTCCACTTGAACAAGCACTCAAAGATAGAAGAATTTTTCAATTGTTTATCTCTGGTTCTGAGTGTTCTTTGTGGTTCCAAATGTATACTAACCGATAAATCCTCCAAATAAATAAGATCCTCATCAGATCCTATTGGAAATTAAGCCCACAGTTGTCTCCTTGGTGAATGACTAATTTCTATTTCATGATCCTTCCTACACGTTTGTTGATCATTGATCTAGGGTCAGGTGAAACCAACTTTGGTTCTACGTCTGCACATTTGATACCTACGTGAATCACAAACTTAGACAACCAATTTATTTGAAGAATGTCTACAATGGGCTTCCAGCTGATCTCCAGCAAAGGATAACCAATCCTATAATAATTTCAAGTTCAGATGTTAAGCTCAATAATTTGAAGTCATTAACGACTTGCCCATCTTCAAGGACTTCCACAAGATTAGCATTTAGAACAAGTATGTAGAAATACATTACTTTTGCGACAGTCTGCAGAAATGAACTATGTTTGCCACAGTGTCGGCTTTTTTGCATTTCCTCGAAATGCGACACTTAGGCACAGTTCAAAGTTCAACCATTTTAGAGCACCTTCGGCTTTTTCGCGAAATGTTTGCGAAGAGAGAGAAAATCCATGAAGATCATCTACTTCAAGACTTGAACTACTTTAGGGCACCTTCGACTTTTTCGTGAAAAACCTGAAGAGAGAGAAAAAACGAAGGTCGTTTATTTTGAATGAACGTTCCTAGCCACTTTTCGAAATTTGCTAAGAGAGAGAAAATCACTCACGTAAAGTGAGAGAATTTTCGACATCCTTTTTCGCATCAACATTCCTAATTCGTTGACCGTATATACCATGTACAGTTGTTACAAAAGCCATATACTTTCAAGTACAACGGCTTACCTAATTAGATGACAAACATTTAATGTAGCTAATACATGGATGCAATCTATAAATAGATCATCCAAGCACAGATTACTTGAGATGCTCCATCCATGAGACGAATGATTGTGAGCCTCCTAGTTATGTCGTCATTCTGGTTGTAACTGTCATTGTTGTGCTTCAGTGTAATATAGCAGCAATACGCTTTTCTATCTATGTATAACGTGCATGAATGCTTATTGTGATTCGAATGCACTTTGTTGTTGTTTGATAACATCTGTTCACTCACTCTGATCATAACATGAACGTCTACGACTCCTCAGTTTCTGATCAGACGATGGATGTCTTTGATGTCTGAGGAACTTGCGCTATCACACGGCTATTTCAATCTATTTCAGAACTAAACTTCATATTGAATCTGATTTCCAGTAATACCACACACACGCAAACCATTTCTAATCTCTTCGGTGGATTGTACTCTCATTTTTGTGAGTATGAACTAATTTTTAAGATCCTATTGGGCAACTAGAACACTTAAAGTTGTGATCATACTTAGCATAAGCTTTCTATTAGACTGTTTTTGCATCTAGCAGCTAATTGTAGCGGGAGAGCTGTTCCGCAATATTCCATATGCAGGAGATATTTGCACTTTGTGAGAGGTTTTCGTGCTTTGAGTGCACATAATTTGATACTTATCTATTCTGCCCACATGAAGTGACGTGTAACAAGTTTTGCCAAGCCAAATGATAGGGTGAAAAAGTACGGCTTGGAATCTTGTCAAATTTTGATGATTGTGTAATGCAAGAGGTCCACCGTTGCCCTAAGTCCTGGATCCGAGATGAGTTTGACGGCGTAACCATCATTGTTGTAGATGGAGGTGTCACCATCTTCTGTAAAGAGTTGTGTCAAGTAATTCCTATCAAAAGATTTTCCTCTGCCATGCATAGGCTCTCCTTCATTTGGGAACCCCAAGTGCTTTAGAATATGTGGTGATATAGGAATTGGATCCTCATCTTTGTATCTAGGGATCCTGAATGTCTGGAGCTCATCATCAAATGTAGAATAAGTCGCACGCACCAAACATTCATGTTGCACACCGTAGAAAAGTTGTGTGTCAAAGTTTAATTGCTCCAGAAAAGGTCGAGCCATTGCGAGCTTCTTGGAAAAATCAATAAATGAGATCAAGTAAATTTCTATAGTACACTTGCTAGGTTTCATGTCTCAAAACACTTGGCTTAGTTCTGGCACTCCACGTTGGGTAGAATGCTGCCTAGTAGCTTGTGCAAGTAGTCTTTTTTTTTTTTTTTAAAGTAGTGATTAATTCCTTGCAATAGATCGGTGTGTTGTGGATTGGATTATCTCGCTTGCAAGAATAAGTGAGGCTAGCTTCAAACATTAAGATGATTCTTGTTTTGGAACATGGTTATCATTGGCTACGCACTCTATGACCTGGAACCTGTATGATAGTGATATAAGTGAGGTAAAAAAAAAACTCCCACCCTGACGTGTGCCAGCACCTCTGCCCATCAAACGTAGCACCTGCCCATCAGACGCAAACAACAACAACGACAACAAAAAACGTGCCTTTGGCGGACGTAAATTGTAAAACCTCTCGAACATAACCCCTTCGGGTCTCTCTGTCATGTGTAACTCCACCCAACCCGTCAGACGTACTCCCAGTTGGACGCAAATTCAAGTCAGACGTAAATTCCCACTCGGATAAGTTCTCATGCGGACCTAGTTTCAAAAAATAAAATAAAAAATAAAAAAAATTCAGACGTGAACACCCCATTCGAACTTATCCTTTTTTGAGTCTGACCATATGACCTAAATTTGGAAAACAAATTTGGTTCCAAATTTTTCTTAAAAACAAGACTTGGTCAACATTCAACTTTGACTGATGATATCTCACAAACTGCTCAGCCAAATTGAACAAATCAAATACTTTCGATGTGTGATAACACTGGCTACAAATAAAAACTCTGATTGAAAGAAAAATTACATATAAACATTTTGCGAGAAATCAAACCTAAACTATCCTAAGAAGTATTGATTGTTCAACATGCAGACAATTCAATGGAAAAGGGTGTACAAAATGAATTTAAAAAGAAAAAATAAACAATATCACTAAATGACAGAAATTACAAACATGCATGCACACACACATAACACACAATCAATCGATACATGTCTAAGTAATAGCAGGGCTCATGATATCGCCATAATGTACTCTTGTTCACTACTATGTCCAAAGGAATGTCTTCGAGAGCTTTAAGTTTAGTGTAGCTCGAGGCAAAGATCTGATCAATGATATAGGGACCTTGGCCAGTAAACTTAAGTTTGACTTTATGTACTTTCGTTTGATAGAGAAGGACTCTATCTCCTTCTTTAAATTCCTTTTTGGCTGATTTTGTCGAATCCCCAAGATACTCGGATAGCGCAACTCAAGAGCACCTCTCACCTTAGACCGAGGAGGTCCCTAAGAAGACGAGACTTATGAAGACTGAGAGCTGAGTATGAGAGCCGAGAAATGCTAGTTAGTAATAACAAGCAATAACTATGTAAGCCTCATGGTGAATCCCGGAAGATGGCATGACCATGTAGGAACTAGTATTTCTAAGCAAATGTAATAAATGCAAGTAGACCCCTCTTAAAGAAAGTAGAGTGAGCCACCTTTTGATGGTGACCTCTATTGGAGAGCAATATTCCACTTGTAATTTGTGAAATGTGGAAATTCCACTAGGATGTCACCTAAGGAGCTCTCTTGCTTATTTAATAGACTCCCTCTTTGTGAAGAGGAGCTTTTTGCATTGTATCTACTCCATGCTTAATAAGAAGATTTCCCATGAGTTTCATGCTACACTAAGCTCCTTGATCATGATGGTTTTCTTGAGTGATGCCCCTATGATCATGCTCTTCCATTCATATTGTGTGTGGTTGTTGATTTAGAGTGGATTAGTTTTCTTGCTTTCCTAGTTGTGGATTAGATTTCATGTTTTCTTGTGGATTAATGTAGGAGACAGCATTCAAGTAAACTAAATAGGCTAGAAATGTGGCATAAATCTTGCATATTCTCTAACATTCTAGTTCTTGATGTTCTTGGGATGTCCAAGAATCAAAAGGTTGGTTAGTTTCTTGATTCTTGGACTTCTAACATGCTGTAGATTAGTTTTTGTTTCTTGTTTTGTCAATTTATGCAAGTAAAGTAGTGTAGGATCTGATTTTAGTTTAGTTTGCAATGATCCATTTTAGCTTTATGTTTTTAAGTGCCATAATAATGTCCAACCGTGTTTCAAGAAGAGCTATTTTTGGGCATTCTTGGTGTGCTTGCATGGTAAAATGATTGCAAGTGATTTCAAGAGTTCAAGAGTGTTCGAAATCTGAGTATCCGTGACAGGTTGAACCATACTACAACCCCGAGAATCTGCTGCCTGATCTGGGCATTGAACCAAATAGAAATGATCAAGAACATGCCCAGCTAACAACCAGAATGGAGGTAGCATAAGCTGTAACAAGAAGCAAACAAGCAGAACTAGTAGACAGAAAGAAGAATCAGCCAACATTTCTTCAGCTTAATATGGCAGTCATGCCAATCTTGTTGACATCTTTTGTGCACTTGTTGTGCATGCACACTAATGACTCTTGTTTCGCAAAGCTAATAGAGGTGGAATAGCCTATGGGAAAGGATCTAACTTTCATCTAGTTGGAAATCATAGGCTATCCGTAAAGATGGGATGTAGAATTCTATAGGCATCATGGCCTCTTGTCCATATGTGAGTTGGAATGGTGTCGTGCTAGTGGCCTTTTTGGGTGTTGTCCAATATGCCCATAGAGCGGCATGTAATTTGAACTCCCAATCTGACCGATTGGCTTCCACCGTCTTCATGAGAATTTCACATAGAACCTTATTCGTGGACTCAGTCTGACCATTATATCTTGGATCATATGGGGCACTTTTGCGATGAACAAGTAGGAAGGTCAATAGCAAGTGTTCAATTACTGCGTTCAGAAAGTGCGTACCCCTGTCATTGACAATTTCGAGTGGGCAACCAAATCGTACAATGATTGGAGGAAAAAATATAGTATCAGAAGAGAAGCAGCTTACCTATCTATTAAGAGCTTTACCAAGATTCTTTTAGCAACCAGAATGCTGCTAGCAGCAAGCATCCTACTATGACACTCAAAAAGACAATTGTCGAGATTCGAGAATAAGTCGAAGCTCGAGAGCACCTTGATCACAAGAATGCTTCTGACCAAGCTCTCTACAGCAACAAGGAGAAAACAAAGAAGAAATTCAAGCCTAAGAGGGAGTCAGATCCAAAGCAGGATCAAGATCATCATGCAGAAGGAGCCAACAAAGGTAAATGGAGGAACAAAGAAAAATCGAAATAGTAGAGTGGAGATAAGAAGACATGCGTAATATGCAAATGCGAAGGACATACTGTTGATTCATGTTGGCTAAATCCAAATATTGAGTGTATCCGTGGTCATAAGAAGGGTCATGTAGCCATGGACTGCCACTAGAACCCAAGAAACAAACAAGCTCAAAACAGACAGGAGAACAATAATAGTTCATCCTATGTCGAGGAGCCAGAGAGCTCGAAGATGGACGAAGAAAGATCGAATCACGGAAATTTGACTACCTACATCTGTGCAAACATGTGTGCAGTATGAACACATGACACACAGGAGGTAATCCTTGATTCAGGATCTACCTCACACGTCGTTACATCAAGGCGGATCATGTCTAATTTTTGAAGTTCAGATCCATCAAGGTTTATCATTCTTGGAGATGGATCAAAGCATCAAGTAAATGGTATTGGTTCACTGTGGCTCAACACAAACGACAGAGATAGACGACTCGAAGATATTATATTCGTGTCTACACTACAACAGGACTTGCTATTAGTGGCAAGAATAGTTGATGCAGAGATGCGTGTAACAATCTCATATGAAACATGCAATGTTGTTGATGCAAGCACCAGTACACTGATCACTCAAGGTAGAAGAAAAGACAACCTATATCACTTGAAGGTATGCCTACCTGCAGATCAAGTGCATCAAACCCATGATGATTCATCAGATACCCTTTAGCATGTAGAAGTGACCACACATAAAAACTACATTTGAATCTAATAGAAAACAAAAATGTCTGTACAATTCTCATTCAGAGATGTCAGGCTTGATGAGTGTATAGACAACACATGAGCAGATTCATATCTATGATTTGTAAAGATGGCATCTGCATCAGACATCAAAAGATCATGATTAAATTGAAATAGCCTTAAATTATAGTTCACCCCTTTTAGAGGGCGAGCTTAGCAATGACGATGCGTCACCAAACATGCAGGCATTCATGGATATGTTTGATAATTCTGATCCTTTAGGGACAAACGAGATTTTTGTGATGCCTCAGAGTCTTGGACCCTTTGATCCCCGATCGCCTAGAAAAGGATGCGATCATTTCCATGACGCTGCTAATGTTTTTTATCCATCTTTTTAGATCAATCAACAAGATTAGGCAGATCAGACACCGACACCATTTGGGTCGTCCATGTTGTCAAATCACCGAAGCAGTTCGACGCCACGATACATATCAAGGATAACCACTGGATTCAGTCAAAATTCAACAAAACTTCGTAATCTCTAGAAGTTGTTCTAGGTGATTGTATAAAGTTTATTTTCTTTTACAAGGGTGTTAAAATAGTTTTGGTATGCCTTCTGTCTTTAATTATCTGATGGATCGCAGAGTTTGGATAACTCAAAATCTTGTTAAGGATCAGGTTGAAAAAATATTCTTGAAATCTAGTAATTTTCCTTGTGGGAAAAGATTTGAGAATAATTCTTATATTTCGTGAGTAGTATGTTTTACATATACTCCATTATCTTTCAATGATTAAGTATGGTTGTTAGAGAGAAATATTACCCCCTCTAGTAATGGTTTCTGAAAGAAATTATCTTGAACAATGAGTGTCTGATTCATAGATAACTTGATACTTAAACAACCGCATTACCGATTTGTCAACTTTAAGTAATCGGATAGTGGTATCTAAATTGCTAATGCTTAAACGTCAAATGTTTTTGCAGTCGTTATGTTTTCATCATGCACAATGTGGCTGAATGCCCAATAAATCAATAAACAATAAATGTCAGTGTAAGGCCTATGCCTTCGGTTCCTGGTTTGCCAGGGCCGGAAGGTGTCAATATCTAGCTTAAATGACAAATGGCGCACTCTCTTAGCCATGTGGGCTTGAGCGAGGCCCCATAAGTTTTGATTCAAATAATAGGCCTAAATCCAATGTAATGGTTTTTGAGGGCCAAACCAATGATACGCTGCTAGGTGGCAAATTTTGATCGGCCGTTGGGGTAGTAACTACTAGAAATGGGTTTTTTTTGTCTCTCATCCATAGGCTGTTGCTATAAGCAAGAGAGAAGGAGATCATGCATACATAACCTAGAACCATTTTCAGAGATGTAAGAAGCAAGAAAGATTCTATTTTGTGCTACTCTATGGAGGATTCAGCTTTTGCAATGTTTTCGCAGCCTTTGTTAGGCATTTTGATGTTCTTTGCTTGATAGGCACTCATGGTTCTTGATCTCATTATGTTGTGCAGATGAGTGCTTGCATATTTGCTTTTGCCTAAGTTTTGTGGACAGAATGGTAGATGTTTGTTAGATGTTATGAATGATGTAATGATTACAAAAAGTATGAGAAATTGACACACCTTTGTGTGTAGATTACAAACCATTTCCTTCTTGTGTGTGGACGGTGATGTCCTAGAGTCTTTTATGTTCAATAACTAGCCTGAAGATCCATTTGGTGAATGCATTGAGTCATAAGTCTCTTCAAACCCATTTGCATAAGCATGTGACTCATGGCCTGGATAAGAAGCCAGAAAACTTGTTTAGTTGTGTTCTTGAGAATCCCCAGGCCTGTATGTGAAGGAGGCAGCCGATTATGAATTCATTGAAGGCATTGCTGAACGGGATCAGCGAGGCAGAATTCTGTTGATCAAACTCATGTTGTAAATGTGGAGTTTGAGCAAGATTCTGCTGAGGCAGAGTTCTGACGCCTAACTTTACTTCAAGTTGAAAGACGGAATCTGCTACATCAAGGTCTCGTTGAAGAATGCTGAAGGGTCACTCAGTTGTGCAAACCCTGCAGCCCTTGTTTTGAAGTAAAGGCTTTTTCTTTTCTGACACAGCAGCCAGCGATATGATCAAAGTGGCCTGTGTGCAGAGAGCATGAAACCTGTCGCTACTGGAGTCATGTGCCTTGCCTTGAATCAAAAGTAGTTTTATTGATCAACTGAGTATCAAGCTCCATGTACCAGACCAGTCGTGTTCTGTGAATGACATTTCTTTGATTCTTTGTTGCAGATCTTCTGAAAGATTGTGCCGTTATAAAAATTGGAAGGGACTTTTTACTGTGCGATGTAGACCATTTGCTGCCAAGTTCTATTGTGTGTTTTCAACCTGTAGTTATGAGAGCTGTCGCTGGAAGTCATGACCAAAGATCTTTTTCGTGTGTGAAGCACAATGAAATCAACCCTGGAGACAAGTTCTAGAATTCGTTGATGGCTGTTTTGAACGATTGTCTGTGCAAGATGTGCCCGTGCTCCTCTGCTGATGCGAAACAATTCTACAGAGAAATCTCGGGGGAGAGGCGGCTTTGGCATTGCTCCACACCTGTGATTTTTTGGTGAGCTTTCTGTAGCGAGCTTTTGAAGGCGAACAACTCACCTGCACAAATTCGATAGAACATGCCCTTCCAAGTATCCTTTGCCGCCTATGGACTAGGTAGCCGGCGTGAGCAGGCTCGCTACCAGCTGTAGCATGCAGCCTTCAATGCACCTTGCCGCATTGAAGGCTGCATGCTACTAGGAAGCCTGCTAACGGGCATGATTGAAGTTTGGGACTTTCAATTGAAAGGCCCAAACTAATATGAGTTTAAACATTTGTGGTCAGATCCAATTAAAATCTGCCACCTGTCCACTATAAGCCCAAACATCAATTATGACTTCGTAATGGATACCTGTGGCATATTATGTCCATTTTCAAATAAATTAAAAAGCAGAAAATGCATGTGTTTTTTTTCAAAGGCAGATTCTGCTTTTTCTTTTTGCTTGTCTGTGCCCGTCCGTACAGCTGCCACATGGCACATTTTGTGTTGGTCAGTCAAAGTCAAACCTGCCTATTATGTTTCGTAATGTGCTTCTGAAAAAATTTCAGGTATCCATTACGCAATGGAAGGAACCGAGCAAAGGCCATTCTGCCCGGTTCGGCTTTTCAAAAAAATTTAGACTCGGCCCCTTCGGGCCTCGCCCAAATTTTTTTGAAAATCCTTACCGGGCAGAATGGCTTATGTCCGGTTCCTTCCATAATACAAAAATAGCATGTGCTCAGCCGCAAACAATTATTTCTAGTGAAACAACCCCCAGGCCGAGCCCAAATTTTTTTGGAAATCCTTACCGGGCAGAATGGCTTTTGCCCGGCTCCTTCCATAATACAAAAATAGCCTGTGCTCAGCCACAAACAATTATTTCTAGTGAAACAACCCATCATTTAGGGCTAATCTTTAGAATTTTTCATCCGTCTAAACAAGTTGGTGACAATTTCATACTATCATCCATCACTAGATATTGCAAGAAGGAAAATTGTCTCTATCATTGCATTCAAGTTTTTATGACAATAATCTTAGAAAGAGCACTAGAAAATTGTCTCTATCATTGCATTCAAGTTTTTATGACAATAATCTTATAAAGAGCACTAGAGAGTCTTGGACAGTATATCCCATAAACCAATTTCATATAGTGGCCAAAGCATTTCGAGACAGTGCTTGATTCTGGAATAACAAGTGGATTTATCTGGAGCTCCCAAAAAAATTTGCATTCACGGTTCCAAACTGAGAACAACAAGTTCTGCAACCTTTCGTTTGATAGCAATTTGCCTTTTGTGGGACTCATTAGAAAGTGAGATAATCATGCCATAAGGTCATTAATACCAACTCTTGGATATGTGGCTATCATCATATCTCTGTCGAATGCAACATTTTATAAAAAAAAGCGTAACCTTTCAGAGGCTCTGGAGCCTCCTCCAAAGGCTCTGGGAGGTAACTTTTTTTTCACAAAATGTTGATCCAGTTGCCATTCACATGGCCTTTTCTGCATTGACAGATCATTAATACCAACTCTTGGATGTTTGGCTATCATCATATCTCTGTCAAATGCAACATTTTGTGAAAAAAAAATGTAACCTGCCAGAGCCTCTGGAGGAGGAGCGCTCCTCCTCCTCTAGAGGCTCTGGGAGGTTACTTTTTTTTTCACAAAATGTTGCTCCAGTTGCCATTCACATGGCCTTTTTGCATTGACCGGTCACTAATAAGAATTCTTGGATGTGTGGCTATCATCATATCACAGTTTGCCGGTTTAGTAGAGCGTTCTCTTGGACCGCCTCTGATGGATGAGATATCCCGTAACGTCTGAAGTTGAGGTAGTCCAGTTTCTTCGAGTCCTTTGGCGTGTCGAAGGACTTGTGGACTCCTGTTAGCCATTCCTGATCCACCCATGCTTGGAATCGTTTCGTCCAAGGATCTCCAAGGAATGCAGCTCGGTAATATACGCGAGCGACTGGCAGCTGGTCTTCGACTTTGTTGGAAGCGAGCGCCTTATTTGGATCAAAAAATATGGAGGGAAGAAAATCATCCCATTTTGTTTCAATGCCCATTAAATATTCTAAGACCCGGGCGTAATTGGTTGTCGCACGGACTGTGGGATCGGGACAATTGATGTAGTGACGAGAGTTCCCAGAAGCTGAATTTTCAGAACCCTCGCAGAGCATCAAGATCATCTTACCAACCCTCGCAAGGTGCCTAAATCAAATCAGAGCAGTGAAATTAGCCTGCCTACATGGTCTGATCTTGAAAAATTTATCACAGAAACAAGTTGTGCGAGAGATCTCTCGCAAACAGCCTGAACCCTCGCAGATCCTTCGCATAGCAGTCAAATCACCTTCTGAACTCTCGCAGACTTCCCTTAGGTCTTAGAATTTTGTGAAGAAGGTGCCTACCAAAATTTGGGTGGAACTGAGCAAGGGAAAGTGAATTTCACCTAATACGCACTCTAAATTCCGCTATATAAGGGCTGAATTCGAGTCATTTGTCACCTTTGCTAGCGAAGCTCTATCGAAATTTTCACTGAAAATACCAAGTTTTCTGTTTTCAACCAAACTTCTTACCAGCTGTCATATGCTCATATTAAACACCGATCTGCGCTCTGAACTACAATCATTGTCATCCAACACTCATTATTCTCAGTTTTCTACTATTTTCACATCTTTTTCTATTTTTCACCGTTTTTTCTACTTTTTCGACTTTTTCGACCACTAATCATCATTGCTAACATGGCCTCCTCATCCTCTGAAGACTTTGGTGCCAAACATGTGATCCAACGTGACATCCCCGAGGCCACGCAGATTTGGCCTCCCTCTGACACTCTGATCCAACCATGGCTGCAGACAGCCGGCCCCCTCCTTGGCGCTCTTCCATTCTGAGATTAACATGGGCCTCGCCCTTCACTCTTACGCCACTTGGGACGAGGACAAGGCTCGTTTCCACTTCCTATACCAAGGTACCACGTATAAGGTCAGGATTAACACCGACTCGATGATCACCGTTGACATTATGTCCGGTGATCGTCAACCCATCTCCCATCGCCACACCAAAGCTCTGACCAAACCATTTGTCACCCAAACCACACCAGAATTCCCTGTCCAGACTAACAATGGTTACCTGATGGAAGCTATCACGGAACCAGTCATTCAGATAGCTGCGCATCTGTTGAATAACTTTCTGGTTATTTCAAGGACAGAATCCAGTGTACACTGAGTGAAATCCTTTCTAGAATTCTCTAATCCCTCCGTTGTGCCATACGACTGGCATAGCTTCCTTATTCGAGAACTAACAAACTCCATCAAACCCAACAACCGTGAGCGAATCGCAGCAGGCCCCCTGTTGTTAACTTTGCCTGCACACTTCTCGAGGTGAAAGTGTGCGGCTTACACTAAAAAATGATGATTCCTCCATCAGAAAATCTCGCAGAGATTTTCATGGATGCATCTAGGTCAGATCTGGTGACTATCCAATTTTCAAGAGCTATCTCTCAGGGGATCTCAAAAAATTATGAAAAAGTGCTCTTTTAGAGTGTTTTTTGATGAGATCTCAAGATTTTCTGATTTTTAACTTTTGTAAACTGGTAATCAGCTTCATCCAGGCTTGATCTGACTATTGGTAGTGCTGATGGATTCTTGGTAGTAGATCCCTCAGTCAATCTAATGATCTGCTTCCTTGTTTACCCTATCAGGGTCTGGATCCTCCTTGGATTCTGATGGATTTCCCCGATCTTGCCAAATCTGGCTGAATCTTGATGGATTTAGCTTGATTTGGCTTGATCTCCTTAGATCTAGCGGTGATGGCTGAGTAGATTAGCTTTTTGTAATGTGCCACCCCCAATCTGGAACTGTCTTACTGTGGTGGCCAGTACTTGTGCAACCGACTACCGTTGATGGGTGTGTCGAATGGCGTCCCATCAAGCTATTCTAAGTTCACGGCTCCATGATTAAGAATTTCCTTGATCCTATAAGGACCTTCGCCCGTGAGTTTTAACTTCCCCTTGATCGCCTTGATTTTATACATCAGGACCAGATCTCCTGAACGAAGATCCTTCTTTTGTAATCTGCGATCATGCCAAGCTTTGCATCTTTCCTTTTCAGCTGCTAGTGCATGCACAACTAGTAAGCGTGTTTCACAGAGTTTATGCAGAGCTTCGTGGCGTAGTTGTAGAGATTTGGACTCATTAAGACGTTGCGTGGTGACAATCCTTAATGAAGGAACTAAAAACTCTACTGGCATCACAACATCCTGACCATATATCAATTGGAAGGGTGTTTGATCAGTGCTCTCTTTATATGCTATCCTGAATGCCCACAGTGCAGCATGCAACTTGTGTTTCCAATATGATCTGCTAGCTTCAATTGTTTTCATGAGCACGCTACACATGATCTTATTGGATGATTCTGCTTGCCCATTACCACGAGGATAATAAGGCGTACTGGTTCTGTGGATCACGAAGAATTCCTCCAACAGGACCTTGATGGTCTTGTTGATGAAATGGCTTCCGCGATCACTGACTAGTTCCATCAGGCATCTAAAGCGCATAATGATATTTTCATAAAGGAACTTGGCAGTGGTCCTAGCATCAACTACTCTTACTGCCTTGGCTTCGACCCATTTGGTGAGGTAGTCTGTGGCTACGATTATGTATCGAGCCTAGGAACTCCTTGCTGCAGGGTGAATTGGACCAATATAATCCGATCCCAATTTTTCAAACGGTGCTTGGGCTAAGACTGGGTGTAGTAGATCATAGTTCAATCTCGTTGGTCTCCTCGCTCTTTGGCACACATCACACTTTTTCAAGTATTCCTCCATGTCTTTATGGATCGTTGGCCACCAACATCCTGATTGCAGGATCTTGTGAACTGTAATGTCCGTCTGGACCTCTTTGGTACAACTGGCCGGCAATCAGCTGATAAGGTCTAGCCTTCAAGATCAATTTCCGTTGTTCAGCCTTTGGTGGTGATTTGTCTAGTTGGCCCCTCATTAGATATTCAACAATGTCGGCAGCCCATTCTGGTACTGTATCCATGTAAAATAAGGCAGCATCTGCCAGCTCATCATCGGGTTGGGTTGCAATCTCCTATCCCTTGATTCGTGACACATGATCTGCCATGTAGTGTTGTTTTCCCTTGCGAACTACTATCTAAAAATCAAATTCCAACAACAAAAGGAGCCATCTGGTGATTCTCCCGGTGTTGCAAGTTTTATTAACGAGATATAACAAGGGCTGATGGTCCGTATAAAAAGCAAAATGTGTGGCCATCAAATAGTGTCAAAAATTCTTAACCGCATAGATCATTTCCAGTGCTTCCCGCTCTGTGGTTGAATAATTCATTTCGGTATCATTGAGCTGTCGGCTTGCAAATCGGATTGGAAAATCCTTTTTGTGTTCACCAAGTTGGGTTAAGACTGCTTTAACTGCATACTTCGATGCATCTGTATGCACGTGGAACTCAATGGACCAATTGGGTGGTCGTAAGATTGGTGTTGAGACCAATGCATCCTTAATCTTCTAGAAATCCTTTAGAGCTTCCTCATTCCAATGTGGATCCGTTGTGAGCTTGTAAATTGGTCTGGCTAACTCCGCAAAGTCAAGAATGAAGATCCTATAATAGTTAGCATGACCCATGAAAATGTAGACCTCGCAGATCGTCCCCGGTGGTGGTAGATCAATAATGATTCTGATCTTTGATAGATCTGTGGCGATCCCGTGTCTTGACACTATATGGCCGAGTATCAAGCCATGTGTCACCCAGAATTGACATTTTTCTGGATTCAAGGAGATCTGGTATTCGCAGCATTTTTGTAACACCTTTTCCAAATTGGATAAGTGTTCTGAATCTGGTCCATGCATGCACAGATCGTCCAAGAAAATTTTCAGAAATTTTTGCAAATAATCTTTGAATGTCGCCTGCATGACCCGCTGGAAAGTGCTTGGGGCATTGCAAAGTCCGAATGGCATCACTTTATAGGCATAAGTTCTCCATTCCGTGGTGAATGCTATCTTGTGCTGGTCCTGGGGGGCTACTTTCACCTGGTTGTAGCCACTGAAGTCGTCTAGAAAACTATAGGCTTCGTCGCCAGCTACTCTATCGAGGACACTTTAATGATGTAAAAATCTACCTGACCAGAAAAATCACCAATGCGATAATCCAAGCCCTGAATCATTTGAGAATTGGGAAAAGAATGGGAACGAGCAACCTCAACACTGAGAGACTAGGAAGTAGGAACAAGTGTAGCACAAATCCTGGTGGAAATGTAACTGCTAATAAATGAATGTGTATTGCTTGTATCCACTAAAGCAATATACTCTTGCCCCGCATCTAGAATAATATGATCCACAAATGGAACAACATACATAAGCATAATAACAGAAGCATCAACTAATAAGTTCTGGCCTAAATATGCATCTAGAAGAACCGCATACTCATCCAGATGGGTATCAACAAAATCAACTAGTGAGTATACAATAGGATCATCATGAAATGTATAATTGTATGCCATATGGAGATCTACTGGAGTAGCCAAAGCATCTGAAACCGTAGACCCATGAATAATATCGAAATAAGGAGCATAGGCGACAACATCTATAACATGGTGCTCAGGAACACGAGTAACATCAAAGTACTCAACAACAATATCAAAGCATGGAACATCTATGTTAGTATCAAGGACCATATCAGCTGCAACCTGTATATGTGAATCAACATCAGTAGGAACCTGTATATGTGACTCTGACTCACTATGGGAGACAATGACGAGCTCAAGTAGATCAATAACTATCTCAAGTAAATCAGGCAACTCGCTCAAACTGTGTGATATAGGATCCTAAAGGTTAGGGAACTCTGCAGATGTGTAACGTTGGACAAAAGCAGGTTGAGGGTCCACAATGCAAGGAACTGGAACTGAAGGGGCAGGTGTAGGGGTGGACATAGTAGGAAAAGATGAAGCAGAAGGATGGGGTCGGGAGAAGCAGGAAGGAAGGGTGTCAGAGTACTTGTGCTGTAAAGCACTGGCAAGAGACATCGCCTCAACAAGTGTGGGAGGACGGAAGGAAGAAACATCGTAACGTAGGCACCATGAAGCCCAGTAATGTAACGAGAAATAAGCTCAGTGGGTGGTAGATTTGTGAAAAAATAAGAAAGCTCCATAAACTAATCTATATAAAAAAACAAGGTCACTTGTCTGAGTGAGACTACCAAATGTATCACGTTGGCGATCGAGCCACTGAGAATCAATCATAACATGACGGAGGTCACGGCAAAAGGTATGCCATATATAGAGCCCTTTTCGATCAGGATCAGCTCGATAAACTCGCCACCACATGGTGGCGCGTCCATCTAAGTGTAAAGCAGCCAACTGGATCTTTTGAGGATCAGTCTTAGGGTAGATATGAAAATATGTGTCAAGCTTAGCAAACCAATTCTCTAATAAGTTCCCGTCAAAAGAACCGGAATAGTTAGCAAGATGTACTTTATCACGAAAGTCTCGAGCAAAGTGCGGCTCAGGAACTGGGGGACGTGGAAAGAAACCAGGAGGTGAGTTAGGTGGAATGAACGGTCTACCAACAGGCTGACTAGCAGAAGAAAATGGAAATCCAAATGGAGGGGGAGTCCCAAATGGAGGGGGAGTCCCAAATGAAGGAAAGACAGGAGCTTTTCTAGGACCATGAGGTTGTAAAGAATCAATATGTGACTGCATAGTAGAAAAGCCGGCCATAACTATATCAAAGCGAAGAACGAGTGTAATAATGATAGTGGAAGGAGTAGACGAAAGTTTGAGAGAGCGGACTATTGTCGTCACCCCAAATTAGTCTATTAAAACCACTATTATCACAATCAAGAAAGGACAACAATCAGCAAATGAAAAAAGTGAAAATGAAGGCTGTAAAAATACGCTAGACAGCCAGGAGGCAAGTGACAAATTGGAATATCAAACGGAATCGGAATTCTGTGAAATTTGGTTGAGGATGGACGATGGACAACCTGCAAACAAGGTGTGAAAAATGGCGACAAATAGAGACAAAAACGGATGAAAGTGATAGGTATGAAGCGGCTGGACAACCTGCAAACAAAAGTGAAGAGAGGGCTGAAAATGGAAGGAGGAATGGATGAAAAATGATGAGGGAATTGGGCGCTGGAGAGCCTGCAAACAAGCTGAAAATAGGTGATGGAGGGTTGGAACTTGGGCGCCGAAAATAATCTGCCCAATTTTTTTTTTCAGCCGCCAAATTTAGCGGAAGTACTTCCGTTAACTATCTACTAAAGCTCCGCCAAGGAAAATGCTCTGATGGGAGCTGGTCCTCCTCCAAACTGTGCTGAATGTTGCTGAAGCAAAGATACGAAAGCCCTCAGCAAAGAGAAAAAAATCAGCAAGGAAAATGGGCACCCAATCAAAAAATTAGATCTGAAATTCAGCAATCAAGAAAGTGCTATGATACCAAGTTACGAATAGAGCCACATCTGATCCAAAGCTAAGCTATGAAAGCATCACATAAGCAAGACTTAAGCTATGAAAGCAGCACATAAGCAAGACTTAACCCTAGAAAGTAGGAAAGAGAGAGATTAAGGAGACTAAAGAGAGAGATCAATATCATCAGCTGAATAACAAATGACATAGTTTTCCTATAAAAGGAAGCTTCGGTGGTTAGGGCCAAACTGGGAGGGAAAATAGTGCGCCCTCCAAGAAGGCCCCCACTCTCCAGTAATATATCCAAATGGCCTAATAATGAATAGTAAGGCCAAAAGCCAACCATATAGTCTAAGTGTGACTAATGAATAAAAAAGGGCCCAAGGACTGCTTATGCATAAAGTAAAGTAAATGTAAATGGACGCGGCGAATGTAATGAGCCGAGTCCATAACTGTAGTAGCAGAAGCCACAAAAATGTGTAGCAGCCATCTCGGTGTGTAGCAACCCACGATTTCTGCTGATGGTTGATGGAACGGGCACCTAAACCTTAGTTTCCAGGTTAAACAAATTTGTAGCAGCCCACAACTTCTGTTGATGGTTGACGTAGCTCTTCCACCCAGAAATGGAATGCATGCAATATGAAAGTTCTTTAGGATAATTCCAATCTATGGCAGATGATGAGCTACTAATCAGACACATGTAAAAGACAAAAGTAAACAAGTGTTGCGGTGCCATTGACCATCATGCATCGGTTTGTAGAATTGAATATTGATTTCTTTGTAGAAATAGAGATAATTATTCCATTGGTAGGTTGTTAAACTAGAACCAAATTAATCTGACTCCAAGCTAGATTTACTCGGGTAGAGAATGAGCTAGATTCTTCATATGGTTTAGAATTTTAGATCATTCTGAATTCTAAGGTTGAGAGCTCAGGATATGGTGTTTTCTTCCTTTGTATAAAAACATATTTTTTAAGTTTTTTTTGAGGGTCTCGTTCCGGAACGGAATGCGTTTTGGAACACATTCCGGAATGAAACAAGCGTTCCGTTCCGGAACGGGCAATTTGTTCGTGTTTGCACTTCCTCTTAGATGATTTGCATATTTCTCTTGAGGATTCTCTAACCCATGGGTACTTATTGTGCTATTCATTTGGCAAACCTTTTATCTTTTCTCCTATGAAATCAAACTTATGCAAAAATTAGATTCTTATGGTACTTATCCCATCTTATTGCATAAACTGACCCATGTAAAAAGATGTAATGGACTCTCTGTTCCTAATCTTCCTGATTTTGGTAATACAAAAACCCAAACATTTGTTGGTGGAGGAATCTATCCAAAAGATACACGTGTACTCAATTTCACTCATGGTGATAACTGCAATTTTAGGACCTTTTGATAAACTAGGCTATTTAGGTTTATTGGTTGATATTCTTGATACAAGCTTGTGGCTAGAATACACTACGTATTATGGAAGGAGCCGGGCATAGGCCATTTTGCTCGGTAAGGATTTCCAAAATTGTTTTAGGCGAGGCCTGGAGGGGTCGAGCCTAAAATTTTTTGGAAATCCGAACCGGGCAGAATGGCCTCTGCTCGGCCCCTTCCATTGCGTGTCTCTTGTAATTCAATGGGTGTGTTTATGATGATTAATTATAGAACTCAAACATGTCGGGAGCTAGGTAGACCACTTTCTTTCTAGTACTAGTTATTTCTTCTGTCATGGTAACTCTTGTTTCTGCACTATGGTCCCTGATTTTGTTTTAATTTTTATAATTTTAAACTTTTCCTTGTCGATTGTCGTTTGCTTCTCAGCCAGCACTGGGTCTACCCAAAAGAAGTCAGATTCTTTGATAGCAACTTTTGCTTGGGTATTGGTGACACATAAGTAGTGCTGGCTGGCTAAGATTTTTTGTTTTTGGAATTCTATATCATTGTTTTAATATGGATCCTTTAGTTCTTTTGTTGCATCCAGGTTTTTTCTAAGCTTACCCTTATGACATCACTGATTTCTCATATTAAATTTGTAAATTGGAATATATTCCAATCTCACATGTAAATATATGTTGTAACTTCTTGGCTTGTAACTCCCTGTTCACTACCAGGTTCTTGATTTGATAAAACAGTCAAACTTCTCTATTTCGTACATCTATTTCTGATGCTTCTCTCAAATGCAGGATTCATACCTATCGCAGGTATGACCGATGAAGCAGATGATAGCTCGGTTCACAACTCGAAAGCCAAAGCTGTAAATCCAAGTGAAAATGGTCTAAATGTTGATCAATCTGCCTCCTCTCATGAGTCTAACCTGCAACATAGTGCTGAAACTGATAAGTCTCCAGCATCAAAACCAAGAGCTGAGTTTCCAACCGTAGAGAGTGATGCTTCACCAGTAAGAGGTGATGCTGAAAGTCCACGATCTGATTCAAGTCAGACTGCAAAAACAAACATCTCTGATAGTATGACAATTGGCCTAAGTGACAACCACAGGTTAACCAGCCTCTCTCCTTCTAGCAGATTTTGTTATTCTAACCCTCTCTGAGGTAAGTCAATGCTCTATTCTGCTACTAGATCTTCTACAGCTTTCATTGTCTAAGAGAATCACTACAAGAAGTAAAGGGAGAAGTTTTAGTTATGTTGTTGTACTAAAAATGGTATATAAGCCGAAATAAAGTGAATCCAAAGAAGTTGTAGCACTAAATGTCTAATTCACAAACAAAGCTTGAGACTAGAACTAACCGAAGGGTAAACCTAAGTTCTCCAGATGTCGTCATACACGCATGTAATCTGTTGATGCTTTAATGTCTTAATTCGTAATGTGTGCTTCAAAAGCATGCGCATGCACTACTCTGAACAGTTAAAGATCTAGTTAGATTGTATTCTAGCTTTTGTAGTCTTCCAGATCCCACTTTGGCGTTACATGATGTTATTGATCTGAAAGCGCATGAAGATATTCAGAAACATAATTCACAATCTTCATAAACCTCAACTACCAAAGTTTAAACGAGTCACGGCAATAGATTTTAGTAGCTGAATAGTTGCTGCTTCTATTGTTGCAACAATTTTCTATATCAATCTGACATGCTATTTTATTTTGGTCACAGCCTCTCTGAAGACACACCCAATGATGCAATGCACAGTTGGGCAATTCCCAGCAGTGAATCCTTGCATTACCATGCGTCTGATGTACAAACGTCTTTGCGACCAACAGTCGATCCTCCAAGTACTCAGGTATATATCATCTGAAATTGGTTTATTATATGCTTCAATGGGAGCTTCCATGAATTACACAAAGAAAAATATCGCTATGCCTGGCAGATATGAAGTTCTTCAACTGATATTGGATTATCAAAAGGAGAAATTGACCTTTTTGCTGACTTTTCCTCCAAGAAAGAGGAAATCCCAGCAGGCAATCTATTCAACACAGCGACCTCGGTCCCTGAGGCTCCACTGTTCTCGATTGCATCGCCTACCAAGAGTTCTGGCTTAATGTCTGTTGCTGATGATGCTCGACAAAGTAGCCATGTCCGGTTTGATTCTATGAGCAGCTTTGGAGGAAACCGTGCTCGAGCCCTTGGATCCTTCAATGATTCCGATCTGTTTACCAGCAAAGGCCCCTTTGGGTTTAATGCAGAGAATCCAAAAGCTTCAAGCAGATGGAGCTCGTTCGTTAAACTAGTATCTCATAGTCCTACAAATATGACACAGTACATGCAATATCAAACTAAGCAGCACACTGTGTTGATACCCTGTACTTGTTCATGAAATGATCCTTTGTGTTCTAAGCTATTTATGAGTTGGATTTGTAGTAAAAACATTAAATGGCAAGCTTTCACACTTGCAGTTCCTTTATGTAACCCTGCCATTGGTTTTGTCTTGACACTAGAAAGTTGTGAGTATTCGATTGTAAGTGTGTATTTTGGAATAATCACGTGTCTCTTATTTGGAGGCATTATTATTTTTACAAAGTTAGATATGGAAATTGATGTATAGCGCATGCCAAAGTTTGTTATGACTTTTTACCATTTTGTCGAACCTTGGTAACAAAACTAGCTTGAGGTCGCTTGTCTTTGAATATAGTTGAACCATAAAAAGGTTGTATCATGCTTTTGCCGTTGGGTTTCAATAGTGGCTCCACATTATATTTCCTTCTAAGAATCTTGCAGAATTTACCCTCACACATCACAAGTTCTTGACCTCCCTTATCTCTTGTATGGTACACTAATATGCTATAGTTGTATCATCATTCCTTTTAGCTATTGCAGAGCCAGTTGGTTTTTCTGGAGACAATGCCCTCAATGTATGGTTCAAGCTAATCTCTCCATGTTTTTTGAGGCTATATTTAGACTCTTCCCCTTGTGAGACCTAATAGCGTATGACACGTATGGCAGGAAATGGAAAGCACATGTTAACACAAAAGTTATGAGCTCAAAGGATGCGACATCACTTTGCCTTTCTGAGCTTACTAAATGCAAGAACATAAGCACTGGTACTCTGTGGAGTATACAAAGCTTATTTGTGTAAGATCATGAATACTTGAACTTTTGATCAAGAATATTCAATCATAATTTTGATATTTGAGATGAATTCGAGAGTCTGAATCTAGGAGTGAAAATTTGGGAAGAAGACAAGGGAAAATATCGAATATCTGAGCTTATCTACTTCATTTATATAATCAATGTTCATAACTTGAGAAGTTAATGTACTCTCATATCACTACATGTAAAGTTATGTGTGCTACTACGTGCATGTTCATATCATCATTATGTTGTCATACCTTAACAAAGCTTTTAATACATTGTAAACATTCATTTTGTTTTCTTTTGCCTTCTGTTTTTGTCTTCATGCAATCTATTACTGAATCCTACACAATCCAATTCGACAAATGGCACAAGGGCAAATACTTCTCCCAATGAGATTGTCATGGGATACATATGCACGTAGCATATGTTCTATGGTCTAATTAGTTCTTTTTGTTGGACCATCCATCCCGAGATGATCAGAAGACCTAAAGCTCAATGATGTTCATAGTTTAGAAAATAAGGTTGACCAAAAGTGATTGGTGGAGTTTAGATCACAATTGTTCATAACGTCATTTGGTAATCCGTAACATCGAAGCACATGTTCAACATATATTTGAGCTAGATTAAAAGCCTTTGTAGTGGGCTTTACTAGAATAAAGGCAGCCAATTTGGTAAGATGGTTGACAGTTAACCCAAAATGTGTCATTTCGATTATTCTTCCTTTGGTAACCCAACCATAAAATCCATTGAAATACTATCCCGTTTTTTATCAGAGATATTTAATGGATATAGAAGTTCCCTAGCCTTAAGATATTCAACTTTGTGTAGTTGGCATTGGTCACACTTGACCACATAAGATTTTACGTAGGATAAAAATTCTAATGTATGATGTATGCATGAATGCCCCACATAAGATGATCCACGATTCTCATAAAGAATTGTTTTTTTTAATTGCATTCACATCGGGCATGCAAATTTTCTCCTTCCTGAACAAAAGTTCATTACAAATAGAGAAGTCATCAACACTTTTTTTATTCTTTTCCTCAAATTGATAACCTTAAAACTCAGTCTTGCCTGACGAATCCTTCAACTCTTTGCCAAATCTATCCAAAGTGCAAATCTTTACTCATTTTGTAGGCACATAATGACCAAAAATTTAGCATTGAAGTCTTTTGGAAATAACAAAGACGCGAGAAAAATTTCTGAGATGAAAACTTATGTGCCAACAAAGGTCTGTCAAAAAATCCATGAGTTATCAATATCAATGAATATTGGACATGGGTGGGCCCAGGATAAGTAGCATATGACATTCATTTATCAGGTAGATGCATGCCATATTTTATGCATGGGCAAGAGGTTCTAAAAAAGAACATCAAAGATTAAAATCTATAGGTTTTTGTTGGGACATCCAAGAGAAGTAAATAGTAATGGAAACTAATAATTTTTAGGCCATGGCAAAGATGAATATGGACAGCACCCCAAGAAAATAAAGAGATCTAGGAGTAGAAAAACATTCTCGTTGAGTGCCCCATGCAAAAGTTGGTCAACAAATGTCTCCACCACAAGAGCTCGTATGCCCTTACACTTTATTCATTGTAGGACAATGCTAAAACTCCTTCGAGTTAATGGAGACAAATATCTGCTATAACTAGTGATTGTACTAAATCAAAGAATTTCAGACAACATTAAAGAAAAATAGTAACGTTACTTAGTTGAATGCATGAATCCTTCTTTTTCAGTGGTCTCCTCTTGATGAAAGATCACTAATGTCCTTTGTTGCCAATCATTTTCTTCTGAAACATATATTCTTTGCATTGAATATGCATTAGTTTTCAAGTTCTCACAATAACCTAAAAGGTCATGTTTTCCATGGCACATATAAATATTAACTGAGTAATCTAATGAAGATTGGGATGTTTTAATGAATGTGGATCAATAGGATACAATGTTTCCAATGACCATAAATCCAAATGCTTTAGTTTTTCTTTCCTATAATGGATCATCTCAGAAGTTGATAATTTTGTTTTAAATTCCTTGTCCTAAGTGGACCCTACTCCACAAGAAAATCCACATGAAGATGATAAAGCTTAGGCATCATAGAAAAATAGTAATAAGTGTAATTCTGCAGACTGTGTAAAATACGGGAGAATCCGCAGAACTGGATAAACAGTTGGATGAACATTAAAAACCGATTAGTCGATTAGTAGGAAGGAGAATAATCCAACATCAACAATGGTATCACAGAACATACCCGACCAATATATGATTTTGTGATACTAGGGTCGATACCCGACTCGAGCTGGTTTTAGCCCATTAATGCACATATCGATACCCGGATTAGTGACAAAAAAATTGAATTTTAACATGGTATGAATATAGTATGCATTTTTAGTTGGTTTCCAAAATTTACATCTGTGATAAATATTACTCATGCTGGCCTAAAGACATTGGTGGGCATCAACAAAGTTAAAAGGTCATGCTTTTACTGCCTTTGATAAAAAATTTAATTTTAGAAAAAAATTATATACTCATACCCGGGTTTATACTCGGCTGGTATCACCCTTCCAATACCCATGCCGGTTGATACCAACCACCAATTTGCAAACATGGTGATATTCATAGTCGGCTAGTATTAGAAATATTGATACTCGCCCAACACTGGAGAAAACGTATTACAATTTCTTCATTGTTTTTATGAATACACAATTATAGACCGATTCATTTACTGATAAAACTTGCGAAGTTATATATCAGTATTTGGTATTTTGTTTTTTTATTTATAAATGATTTTTTTTTATATGTTAAAAAGGATATTTAAAAATAGAATAAAAACTTTGTATTAATGTCAAATTAAATATCTGTAAGTCAACATATGTGATACGAGAGTACCTTTTGAGGCATATTTTCAGGCATTGAAAGCATTTTTGTAAACAATCATTTATTTTTGAAGAATTTCTTGCATTACCTCACTCTTTGGTGATAGCAATTCTCATCAAATTTCTGAATTGCTTAGAAAAGAGTTTTTAAAATTGTTATAAAATATCATAACACATGCAATATCCTAGTTTAGAGCAAAACTTATTTACTTGGTTGTTTTGTATTTTGTTTACTTGGTTGTTTTGGAATACAACTTCAAACCAAATGAAACTATGTACAAATATTTGAGAAACAACAATGGAAAGCAACATTTCAAAATTGGTAGCAAAAAGACCTTCATTTTACACAAACTCGTTCGTACACAAAATAATCTTAGCTCCATGCTAACTACCATACATGACATGACATGAGCGACGCATGTAACTCAAGCTGTTTGGAAATAATATTGGGTATCAGTTGTTTCTCAAGACTTATATTGAAAGGTCATTTCACTTAATAAACTCAACTTTTGATGACTATACAAACAAGCTCCTACGCAAAACTATAATTCAGTTGTCAATATCTTATAGAGTTCACTTGTCTTGAAAATTTCTATTCAATTTGAATCGGGACAAAATTGTCTAGCTAGTTTATTTGCGTTCATATATCTGCATTGGGTAGTCGTTCCAATAGAATGGATTACAATTTTCTGCAGGTAGTTTAATTCTGTGGTGAAGTTTGCTGGAGCCCAGTTGAAAGAATGCTGACTTACTGCACCTAGAACAAGTTCGATGAAGGTATTGAAGGTGTAGAGAGTCTTGTTTTCATGGTGAAGGAGAGACATTTGTTCTGAAGCGTCATGGAGCACAGAAAAGCATTCAATTTGGTATAAGGGCTATCGACCAAATTTGGTGGGGGCGTTACTGAGGCAATGTGCTGCCTAACGGTGAAAGCACGGGTGCGTCCACGATTGGGGTGGTATGCTGCCGATCGTCTACCTATAAGGGCTATCGACTAGATTTGGTGGGGGAGTTATTGAGGCAATGTGCTTCCTAATGGTGAAAGCACAAGTGCGTCCACGAGGGTGGTATATTCAAGGATAGTTGTCGATCGTTTAGCCATAAGGGTTATCGACCAAAAAGTGGTGGGGCGTGACTGAGGCAATGTGCTGCTTAATGGTGAAAGCACGGATAGTTGGAGGGGTGTTCTCTGTGGGCTGATTCTGTGATCGATCTGTATAGGCGCGGCCAGACAAAGGTCCCTTGGTAGGACCATCTCAAAGGGGGACCTTGTCTTTGTTACCTGTTAGTAAACCTGCCTGAGTGTCTTGCTTGTATGTATTCATGGTGAGTCTTAGTACTCGTGCTTTGTCTGGTTTGCATGATTGCTTGTGATACAAGGAGGTGATGGCTCAAGAAGGAACCTTTCTTTTGAAGGCTGACACCATCAAACAAAGAGCTATTGTTGATGACGTCTTGGGTGCTGACGAGGAGGCAAGATTGGCATCAATGTATGACCTAGCCGAGTCTCGTGCATTGTCCATTTTTTTCTTATCTGACGTGACTCTATATGGCAAAACCAGACTCTCCTCGATTTGCCAGTGTATTACATGAATAGTGTCACATACCTCTCACTGAATGATGTTGGAGATGTTCTTGATCTGAGGGAGGACGAAATATTATCAATTTTGTCTAGTTTCATCAAAGAATTTGGGGACTTCATAGATCTCGACGGTGATGATGATCTACGTATTCTATTGATTACAAAGACAGAGATGAATGGATGGATGGGACTGAAACACTACAATCAATCATGTCTGAAAGCAGGGCATACCAGGCAAATTTGCCCGGTGAGGAGAAATTTTTGAAAATCCGGAGCAGATATGTGTCACAGTCTTCAGAAACTAGTCCATCCAGTGCTTCGACAACCATTGTTGTTGGTCATCATCTACATATTGCTGCACTTATTGAAGATGATGAGCGTGATCTGGTAGGTAAATCTGGTTTTATCTTAATGAGATTTTTATTCAAATATAGTTATTTTGTTTTACATGTGACCTTTGCTCGTATTTTACATGCTATTGTTGAGGTGGATGCCTTTGCAACAAGGCAGGGATATTTGAGGGATGGCCAGGGATCACGACAAAGGGATTCATCCCTGTCCAAATATTTGAAGTGCTTTGTAAATAAAGAGACTTGCATTCATCATAGCAAATTTTCTTCAGATGCTGCAACAATAATAATGGCAATTAAAGTGTTATCCTATTTCTCGAATGGGCATAAATACCCTTCTGAATACATATAAAATTATTTTTGCAAAGAGAGACATTGCCATAAAAGTATTTGGCTATGTAGCTAAGGAAGTTCCGAAAAGGTTTTCCTCCTTAGCTGTTTTGTCTGGATACATTGACTCGAGCAAAAGAAGATCGATTGATTTTCTAGATCCATATGATAGAAAAAAAATTCTTCATGACCACATAGCAAAGCTGATCATTAAAGACAAAGAGAAACAATGATTTTGCCTTGCATTGTACTACAAATGATGCGCTATAATACATATACTTTTTTTTGTCTGATATCATGAAAATTACTATGGGTTGATTCTTGCATCAATACTATTTTTGTCTATAAATTTGCACGTCTTTCTGAATTTCTGATAATTTGTTGATCTAGTTTTATATCGGATTTGAATACGCCTGTAGAACCATTGAAATAGCTGGATGATGTAACTATTAAGAGAACTGGATGACAAGGATGTGGATGGTGTGGATGTAGGAGTGGTTGAAGGAGAAGACTGATTACCCAATTCTTGTACTTCTCCCTCCTTAAGGATCTTCATCTTCTCGGTGCTCAAAACCCGAGGGTTTATGATTGGGGTGCTCCTCCTAGTTGAGTCCCTTGGATTGTCCGTCTGTCTTATTGCCTTTGTTTTCTTGAGTGGGATCAACTACAAGAGTATCTTTGCTTGTGTGGTTGCAGGCAGCTCACTTTCTCCCTCCCCTAAATCTGTTGCTTATGGTGGTAGCTGAAATGCTACCACAGAATCAACTATTTGTTGGATGTGAGGGGATGATGGGATGATGTCAGTAGTTGCAATGTCCCGGTTGGTGATGGGACCTGGATCTTCTAGCATCAGGTGATTGCACTTGTGGTGATTGTGGTTGTTGAGTATCCATCAGTTCTAGCTGTTTGCAGTAAGTGGCAGGTGATGTTCGTCTGGTCTTGCTCATCTAGTCTGCAATATGGCTTCCTCTTCATGAACATTGTCTCATTGCTGCACATTTGGTGATATAGGCACATGCAGCTGTTAGTTCTGTATCTTTGATAGTATCCAAGTTGGACTTTCATTGAATGAAGGACTTATGTGGTTGTTTTGTCAATTGAGTCTTTGGGTAATTGCTTCAATAGAATCCCTTGATTAAAAGATGTTATTGAAGCTTGATCGAGAAATTTGTCAGAAGTCGAGGTGATTGTAGCTCTCTGTGATAGCACTTGGTTGTGGCACTCAGTTTTTGGTTGAGCTGTCGATGGGGACATTTGGACCAAATTTTCACAATTTCTTTGTAGTTGAATTGAAGACCAATATCTCTATTATAAGCAGGAAGCAACTACGAAATGACATGGATTTGTCAGAAGTTGGATATGCATAGACATCCTAAACTTTCTAGAAGGTAATCTGGAGATGGATAGATAAATAAAAAGTTTATTTTGGAGCTATTCTACAATCATGACTTGTCGTTTACAGAGAGTCAATAAGTTTCACAAAACTCTTTCATCCTATTAGAGATGTACTCCCCTCCATTATCACTTCTCAATACTTTCAAGCTAGTATTAAGTTGCTTTTCCACAAGAGTTTTGAACTTTACAAAGGACTCAAAAACTTCACTTTTCTTAGACAAGAGATAAACCCAAGAGTATCTTGATTTATCATCAATAAAAGTGACATACATAAGAGCTCCACCATTTGATTCAAGTGAAAATGAATGAACATCCGAGTGTATAAGGTCAAGAGGAGATTTAGATCTTATCAAAGATCTCTTGAAAGGAAGCTTATGAGATTTGGAGAGTCCACAAGCTTCACAAAGCTTGCCACACTTGGATATGGTTTTGATAAGTCCTCTTGCTAGCTCCTTTGTCACCATGGTCTCCATAGCTTTGTAGTCAGGATGGCCTACCTTTTCTGCCATAATTCCACTTGAGTGAGCTCCTCCCTTGCCATGTTCACACTTCCAACCATCACATTAGCATCCATTTGAATAACCTCCCTTGCTTGAAACCACTAGCAATACATTTTTCATCTTTCAAGATAGAACATGCTCCATGCTTGAAATGTACATCTAATCCACTATCCATAAGTTGTCCTACACTCAACAAGTTCTTTGTAATTGAAGGTACATAAAGAACATTGTCTAGATCTACTTTTTTAGATGATCCTAGACATAAAGGAATGGATCCAACACCTACAATCTCACATTCTTGATCACTTACAGTGAAAATAAATCTCTTAGAACTATTGTAAGAAAGTATATTAGAAAAGTAGTCTTTTTGGTGAGTCATGTGAGAGCTTGCCCCACTATCAATCCACCAAGTGTCTTGATTAGATGTTTGTGGTGAGGATACCATCAAAGATAGATTGCCTTCTTCCTCCTCCTCAAGCACAAGATTGCCTTGAGTGTCTTTCTCTTGGGCAGTCTTCTTCTTGTAGCACTCGGATGCAAAATGTCCCTTTTTTTCCACAAAAGAAACACTTTAGCTTCTTCTTGTCCTTCTTGCTCTTGCCTTTGGAACTTGATGCTCCATCTTTGTTCTCCATCTCCATGTCTTGAGTCTTCTTGGATGGAAACTTCTTCTTCTTGCCTTTCAAAGAAAAGTTAGCTTTTTCATCACCATCATTCAAAGATAAGGAATTCATCCTACTTTTGATATGAAACATTTTACTCTCCTCACTAACAAGCACACTTTGAAGTTTTTCAATACTAGGAAGTGAATCTTTAATAGCAAAGGTTTGAACAAGATTGGAATAATCATCTCCTAATCCATTCAAAATGATTTGAACTAATTCATCATCTTTGATTTTATCATCTATAGAAGACAACTCCTTATTCGAAGATTTGATCCTAAAGACATAATTTTGGGCACTTTCACTACTTCCTTTCATGCTTTGAAGGATTTGATTCCTAAGCATGAGTATCCTTGAAGTGTTCTTGGATCCATAAATGGCTTTTAATGAATCCCATGCCTCTTTGGATGTAATACAAGATGAGATTTCTTTCAAAAGTCCATTACTTACATTCATTTTTATGCAATGTAATGCAACTCTACATCTCTTTTTGTACTTAGCCAACTCAAGTCCTCCTTGAGGTTCTACTTCCACCTCAAGTACTATGTCATAAAGATCATGAAGTACAAGCAAAGACTCCATTCGAACTGTCCAAGTAGCATAATTAGTGGATGCAGTTGGAAATCCCGTCCATTTTGCTACTTTACTCAAAATGGACTCTCCCATGTTTGCCATTGCAAAACTGCTTGAAACTTGCCATAGGCTAAAAACAGTATGCCAAGGCCAACTACAATGTCAGAAGTTGAAAATAATGACCTGCATTTTTTTCCCTTACTAGGCCACTCGCTGCTTTTCCACCAATTTGTAAGCCAAATCGGCGTCGCCTTTTAAAATGCACTAAGTCGTCAACTCCCAACTACGTGCCCAGTGGAATGGTGAAATCCCTTTTGGAGCACTCTGAACACTTTTTCTGCTGCAATCACTCTGTTTTGTTGTACCGTACTTGTAGGTACAATCCGGGTGCCCTTCGTTTGGAGGTTATAGCCTTTCATTTGGGTGAAAACGGACAAAGGACCCAAAAATAAGGATTTTCCTTGTTTTTGAATTGTTTCTTCACCTTGAAGAAACTTCACACTTCACTTGTGAAGGGACCCAACTCCAATTTCAGTATGAAGATTTTTAAAGAAAATGAAGTGCCCTTTGCACTTCTTTGCCCTTCGGGCCCACTTCACTTAAATCCAATGATAAGTTTCAATCATGTGGTCTAGATGCAATTAATCATGTCCGTTGATCGTTGTGAAGAGTGATCTTGTGGACTTCATTGCATCGGCGCGTTGAACTACCTCCTGAAGCCGCTATCCTCTTGCAAACACTACACGATATTTGTGGTTCCTCGCGCTAGTGGGCCCGCGACCTCTTCTGACTCTCTCTCTTACACGAATTGTAGCTATGGCTGCCACCAAAAGTGCTTATTATTCCACAGATGAAGCGCGGCTGTCCACAGCCTTTTCAGATCTTTTACTACTGATTAGGGTGCCCTTGGATTTTCACAGCTTCAAAAGAGGTTCAGAATAGAGAGAAATCTCTGATTTTGTACTCCCAAACCCCAGACCAGGGTTTTTCACACAAATCTGTTCTTGGCTTCCTGTTCACAGTGTTCTGACAAGCCTATCCTCTTGCTCTGAGGTTTCCCTACTGCTAGAACTCTGATGCTTCAATCTGTTTGTCAAACGGTGTCCGATTGAATGCACACTGACTGCAAACACCAAATAGCCTGCTTCGAAATTTCAAAATTTCGTTTGTTGAGGTTCTGATTCAGCCGACAACTCTTGTCTCTGAATCCCCACACAGTCTCAAGCTCACCAAGCTTCTGTGTGCTAAACTCTCTACACCAGTACTTCTCCTTCCATCTTCAACCCGCCGTAAACCCCGAACTCTCAGAAGACAGTTCTCCTGAAGCTCTCTTCAACCACGATGTTGTACAACTTAGAATTTGCTTCGAACAGGACCACAGATCATGCTACACAGTAACACAGACAGAAAACACTCTCCACAGCAAGCTCACATAGCAACTGTGTTTCTCAAAATGAAATTACATAGTTGTTCACTCAGGCAACCCATGCTATTGGCGGGACGCATGTCTAGTCGACTTGTCTCGTGGCGAGGCCAACTGATCCTTATCAACACAGTAATTCTACTTTAATTCTAACTAAATTCACAATAATGTAGTCCCATATATGAAAAAAGTTTCAACAATACCCCCACATGTTTGACACATCATATCTTACATATAAGTTGCTCAAAATAAAGGTCTTAAATATTTTAATTGACAAATGTATATATGAAAAACACACACAAAAAAGGATTTCATTCGACAGACTAAAGTTCCAGATGAATTTTTAGAGTAAAGCCGATTTTATCGTAGACAAGCTGAATGGATCCAATTACTACTTGTGGAAATTTAAGGTGAAGACCTTGCTAATCACCAATGAGTTGTGGGATATTTTCACTGGTATAGAAGAGAAGCCTGCAGACGACACAATCGACTCAAAATGGGAGTCGAAGAATGGTAAAGCATTCGCGCTTATTATTCTCATTATATCAGACACTCAGACTGGCCACATAGCTTAGGCTCAAACTTTGAAACAAGTATGGGAGATCTTGAGCTCACTACATGATGTGAAGGACATAACTTCTAAGTTACATCTACAAAGAAAATTCTTCACTCTCAAGATGTCAAATGGTGATTCACTTCAGAATCACGTTAACCAGTTTAAGAATCTCTTGCAATAGATGGCCGTTGTTGGATCAGTCATAGATGATCAAGACACAATCATGACATTTGCTTTCAAGATTGCCCTCTACAATTGAGAACTAGGTGATGATCATATTGACACACTCAAATTTAATTCCTACCAGAGTTATCACTATGTTGCTGCAGGAAGATAATCGAAGAAGTCAGGATGCTTCGTTGACTTCATCATCTCATGCTCTATATGTCAACAAAGGCTCAAAAAGACAGAAGTAAAAAGTCTCTAAGCAATCTACATTAAATCAGAAATCGACTCAAAGTCAAAAACAATTATCAAATCCACAGTCGAAAAAGAAGTTGTTCAGTGAGATCTAGGATTGCAAGGTTCTCAAAGAAAAGAATGCCAGTAAGCAACCAGATCAACAAGCGAATGTAGTCACCTCACCTCCCGACATCGACATGGACGAAGTAGCATATATGGTCAAAGACCGAAAAGCACTATTGGATAATTCTTGGTTTCTGGATTGTGGAGCTACTCATCATATGACCAATCATCATGAACATTTTCACTCGTATACGACTTACAATACAAAGAAGTACGTTCATCTTGGCGACGATACACTACTACAAAAAGTGCACATTTCGACATGTGGTTGTGATGGATTTTGAGAAATTTCATACAATGTCAAAATCTGACATGTCGGTATCCGACATTCCTATTGAACCCCCATACAGAAGAACTTCGGCAGCCTCCGGTAGCTAGTGGGACTATAATTTAAAATGAAATGTCGGAATTCGACACTAATGGTAGGTAACGGATTCCGACATCCAATGTGGGTGCCATGTGGCAATTTTTTGTTGAGGTGGCATCCTAGTTGGATCTGACAGATTTTTAAGTATGTCAAATTCTAACATATAGATCAACAATCTGTGTCAATGATTTGATGTTTTGGCTTCTAAAAAGCATTGTCGGATTCCGACGGACACTACGGATGTCAGATTTCGAAACTCTGTTTGTATTCCCTCTCGCAAGCTTCATTTTCACACTACCTTTGCAAGGAGAGCGATTTTGGAGCAATGTTGGAGAGTGTTGGAGGGTTTGTGGATCCCGAGGCAACCCTAACTCTAGTTAATAAGTGAGAGGATTTTGGCACCTTGTGTGTGTAAGTCCAACCCGATGATCACATTGGTATTTGATAATTGGAAAGTCAATAAAAGAACTTTAGGCCTTTTTGCGGGACTTATAAAGTTGGGTCTCCAATCAAAATTGATTCAAATTCAATTTCAAATTGGTTCTCTCCAATTATTGAATGAGTTTCCACTCTTTTTTGAATATGAATAGTTAGGGAGGTAGAAATGGGCCAATAGGATTTTGAGGCCAAGGCCCTCCTCTCGAATATAAATAGGGGCAAACTCGAGTTGCTCCTCATGTTCCATCTTCATTTCAATACAAGCAGATTGGTTCTCTTATGGAATGGACTTGTGAATGTCCTTGCTCTCTATCTCTATTCGTCCATCTCTCATGCTTTTGTTGTATTTGCTAATTGTTGGATCTAAATATATTGGAATTGCTATTTCTTATGCTTTTTGTGTGTGTGTGTGTGTGTGTGTGTGTGTGTGTGTGTGTGTGTGTGTGTGTGTGTGTGTGTGTGTGTGTGTGTGAGAGAGAGAGAGAGAGAGAGAGAGAGAGAGAGAGAGAGAGAGAAATAGGATTTGGGACAAGGGCCTTCCCCATTTATAAAAAGATATTATTTGTACTCTATTTCCATGCTTAATGAGAAGGAGGAAACTCTACCACTTTTTGGAGAGAAGCATCCTCAGTTGCTATTTACTACTTGCTAATGCTTTTGATTGTGTTTTCTATTGCTATCTATTTTCATGTTATTGGTTGTCTTAGTTAATGTTTCTCCATTAGCAAGCATAAGGAGCATTTGAGCCAACCTCCACTCTCACTCTCTATCTCTCTCTTTCTCTCTTCTCTTTTTTCAATCTCTTCTAATCTTCCCTTTCCTTTCACCTACAATCATGATGAAGGTAGTTTAGGGGAGCAGAGTTAGTGGAAGTAGTGTTAGTGGTGGTAGAGTTAGATGAAAAGTAGGGAACTAACTAAAAGTAGCATCTATGCATAGTTAGGTGCCTATCCAATGAACTAACCCTTGTTGACGGGCGGAAGGGCTACAACGACAGCAGATACAAGACCCTACAGTGGCACCGTTGTTGGGGATAGGTTTTCACTAACTAGTATAGCTGCATTTTAGCTATTTCTTGCTTTTTAGAGTAGTTTTAGGTGGATTTTGGGAGTTTAGAGTTAGTTTTCTGTATTTTTCGTGTTTGGACTATTCACAGCTAGTAGAGGAGGTAGAGGAGGCCCTGAACAGCCTCTTAGGGCTTGAAATCCAAATCAACCAATCCAAAAACCCAAAAAACACACCAATCTACATTTTGGAGGGGAAAAGAGCCTAAAATCTCATCAAATTTTAATATCTCCAAAACCAGTAAGAGTTAACCCTTGCATGACTCGCAGCAACTCCAGGGTACTGTCCCAGACCTGCATAGAAGCCTGCGAGAGTTAGTTCCAAGCAGATTGCAAAAATCAGAGAAAAATCATAAAAAATTCAAAAAACCTTTGAAAAAATCCAAAAAATGCAAATCTTCACGAGAACTCTCGTAGAGCCCTCTGAAGTTCCATCTCAGTGAGACCAAGACACAGAGAAGCTTACGAGAGTTAGTTTGATGTCTAAGTGCCTATGCGAGAGTTCCCAGTGAAAAAGACGGGAAGTACCAAAGAACCCTCGCAGACACTAAAATTTTCAGTTCCAATGGGCAAGAACTCTCGTAGCATTAGGGCCCTTTTTGGACTCAAAAAGGGCCTCTTCACTAGTTATAATTAGTGTTAATGATGACATGTGTAGCAATAAGAGAGTGACAAGTGAGATGGAATGGTCCATATGACATGGCACATCCAATGGTGTAAATTAGATCTCCAACCCTAACCCACCCACTAACTCTCTTCTAACTCTACTTCCTCAATCCATAATAATGATGATAGGACATGGCTCATGTTCAAATTTAAATGAAATATAGCTATTTTTTCACATCCTTCAAAAGTCTTTTATAATAACTCAGAATGTCAAAAAAGGAGGCCCAATATTTCATTGGGCCCCCATATTGGAACAAATTTCAAAAAAGAATGTTGGGGAGAGGGGGGACTAAGGTACAACCCACCCCCCCCCCTCCCCCAACACACACACACACACACACACACACACACACACCTTATTGCACAACCATCGAGGAAAGGAGGGGAGACATCGATCCACCAGCCCGCGTGCGCCCAAGGGAGGCTAACATGAGTGAGAGCGCAAGACTTGGAGGGATCCACGAGCCTCCCCCCACACACCTTCTTGCATGTCCATCGAGGAGGGAAGGGGAGACGTCACGCCACCAGCTCGCGCGTGCCCAGGGGAGCCGGTGGCTTGAAGGGAGGAAGGTGGGGGGTGTGAAAGATTTCAGATCCTTAAGATCCAATCTCCTTGAATGATCTTTGGTTAGAAAGAGAAATACACTACCAATTTCACCAATGTAGAAAAATCAACATCTACACACAATTTGAGATGCAAACACTAATAGAACTTGATCAAACTTGAATGAAATGATTATGTACTGTTGTTGTCCGTACAAAACCAGCAAGCTACTGTATTTCACACGTGTGTATCCAAAAATAGCAAATATAGATCATTCTACACATAGAATTGCAAGCAATCACCAAGATAGTGCACCAATGGATAGTAGAACCCAAGAGAACCATGTATAAGCATGAAATGAGATAGAGAAGAGAGAAGATGACTCTCTCCACGAGTTACATCCTTTTATAGCAGATCCAAACCCTATTTGGCCACTTGGCTTTCCCACCAAAATGCTAACCCTACCAATTTTGGGTCTAGATTCAATGTACCCAACTTATTCAAATTGAATCTACTCAAACTCGCATTCTATCTTTCCCACACTTTCAAAAAGTGTTTATTCAAATGAAATTTAGACTAATGAACTTTGAAAAGTCAACCTCTAAGTCTAAAACAAGTTTTGGCCTCAATATGCCAAATATGAAAATATTGCAAAATGTGATGAAACTTGTTGAATCTTTCACACTCCCTCTTCAACTAGTTTTAGCATAGACTTTGATAATACTCCAAGTGAAGTCCTATGCTTCATAAACAAGTCTTTTCCCAATGCTTTGGTGAAGATATCATCTACACATTCCCTTGAAGACACATGTTGAAGCTCCACCTCCTTTGCAATGACTCGCTCCCTCACAAAATGATATTGTATCTCAATATGCTTGCTCCTAGCATGAAAGATAGGATTGGATGCCATTCTTTGGGCTGATTGATTGTCACAAAAGATGATTGGGATCTCTGAAAAATCCAGCAAGTGAAGATCCTTGATCATCCTTTTGATCCATACCATCTCCTTTGTGCAATGTGTAAGAGCTTTGTACTCGGCCTCACTAGATGACAATGAGATAGTGGCTTGTTTCTTTGACATCCATGATATAGCTCCATCACCTATGAAAATACAATAAGAACTAATGGATTTCCTATCCATTACATCTCCAGCATAGTCCAAATCTGAAAATCCAAAAAGATTAGGTGATGATCCCTCATACAATATGCCAAAATCTCGAGTTCCAATGATGTACCTCAAAACTCGCTTTCCTAGCTTCCAATGCTCCTAGCATAGTTTTTGCCAATAGAACTTTGATCCATCATAAGAATGACCTTCTTTCTAAGAATAGATCTCCTTTCAATGATCATGTAATGCTCAAAATAGAAACAACCATAATTGATATAGAGAATAGTGTCCACTTGGGATGCTTCACTATTTCTTACATCAATTTTACATGTAAAAATGTGATTAGAACATGAAGAATCAAATAGAATGTAAATGAAATGATTCTACCATGCTTCCAACTCTGAACTCTCTGGAAAAATACAGCAAACAAACAATAAATGTGAGTGATCAACTTTTGCTTGCATGTCTCCTCCTCCTTTGTCCTTTGTTGCCTTGTATCCACCATGATACTCCATGAATGAGCCTCCATCTTCATCTTGCCACAAGAAATCATCAAACCTTGGAAATCCATGAGTAGGTGAGTACATTAATGATGCAAATCCAGCACCACATGACTCCATAAACCAAGTAGTTTGCACTAGTCCATCTTCAAGATCTACTTGACACAAGAAAATGACCATGAATTCACCAAAAATTGACAATCTCCAAGTATTGGCACCAAGTAGCTGAACACTTGAGAACTTAGCCATGGATGAGTGACATAATGAACCTCCAATAGCTTCATTTCCATCAACAAAATCAGCCAAGAATTCTAGTACAAATCCAACATCAAAACAATGCTCACCAATGTAGCTAGTTTTACCATATCTTGACAATTTGCACACATCCACATGAAATTGCTCAAACATGAGATAGAACAAGTAAAGTAAACTTGAACAACACTTCCTTGCTGCTCCTTTGACCTTACTTGAGTCTTCAATATGCTGTAAAAATAGATCCATAACACCTTTGCCAATTACCTCTCCTTTGATGCTCTTGACTAGCTCCAAATTGCCACCTTCCCTTTTGACTAGTTGAAGCGCTTCGAGATCAACTTCTTGATCTTCAACTTGACCATCAAAGTCATTGAACAAACTTTGTTTTCCAGATCCACTACTTGATTTTACAGCAATATAACATCCATCCACTTGCATAGCTCCATGTACACAAGAAGATCTTCCAAAAGTTGTTCCACTCTTCATAAGAGATTGATACTCAAGATCCATTGCTTGGATCCACTCCTCTTCATTTCTTGCTTGATCTACACTTGTAGGCTCATCCAAAGAGGTTAGGAAAGCAACATAATTTCCAGAAACTACTTGCTTACCCTTTTGATCATATGTGAGCCTTGAAGGTACTTGTCTTTCTCTTGATGATCTCCTTGGCTTTTGACTTGATGAAGGTCCATCATCACCACCATCCAAAGTAGAATCCTTCTCATCAACATCAAGAATGCTAGAACCATCTACTTTACCATCAATCATGCTTGAAGACACCTTTGGAATGTTTCTCTCATAAAAAATGACATCTCTACCAACAATCACTTTGTTAGTAGAAGGAATGTAAACCTTGTAGGCTTTACTCACCTCACTATATCCAACAAAAATACCTCTTCTTGAAGATGGATCCTCCTTGGTCCTATCATCAAGAGTAATGTTGACATAGCATGTGCATCCAAAGGTTCTTAGAAAGTTGACACTCAGCCTCCTCTTGAATAGCATCTCAAAAGGTGTCCTTCCATCCAAAATAGCACTCGGCCACCTATTGCACAAGAAATTGGCACACAACAAAGCTTGATCCCAAAATGGTTTGTCAAGATTAGCACTTAACCTCATAGCTTTAGCACTTTTACATAAAGTCCTATTATTCCTTTTAGCCACTCCATTTTGTTGTGGAGTCCTTGATGTTGTATACTCCCTCTTGATCCCATGCTCATCACAAAAGGCCTTGAACCTGTTAGATATGTACTCACCACCATTGTCACCTCTCAAGCACTTGATCTTTGTGGAGAATTGGTTCTCCCTTGCATTCTTGAACTTGACAAAGACATCATACACTTCATCCTTGCTCTTTAGTAGATAGATCCAACAAAATCTACTAAAATCATCAATAAATGTTACATACATCTTAGCTCCACTATTGCTAATTGTAGTAAATCCATGAATATCCGAATGTACAAGTTGAAAAGGCTTTGTAGATCTAGAAATAGATCTAGTATAAGGTAGTCTATGTGACTTAGACAAAGCACAAGACTCACAAACATGCTTGTCATTACTTAAGGAACTTGGAAGAACAATCACAACCTTCTTCCTTGCCATTACCTCCAATGACTTGAAGTTGAGGTGTCCCATCCTTTTGTGCCAAACCTCTTGAATAGAAACTTGCTCCCTTGCAACACATCCAACTTGGTTAGCAATAACACAAGCATCAAGTTTGAACAACTTCCCTTGCCTTTTACCTTTTCCAATCAAGACATCCTTCCTTTTGTTCAAACAAGCATCTCCATCAAACTCCACCTTGAGGCCCTTACTTAGCATTTGACTCACACTAAGCAAATTCTTGGTAATAGATGGAATAAACAAGACATCCTCCAAATGAACATTCCTATTTGTAGAGAGAGAAATAGGAATTGTGCCAATCCCTTCGATTGCACACTCACCATCATTGGCCGTGTAGATCACCCTCTTGTCATCTCCATATGCCAACAAAGAAGTGAAGTACTCTTTGTAAAAGGTCATGTGTGAACTTGCTCCACTATCAATCCACCAAGGATCTAGATCTCCATCATTAGCAAGCATACATGAAGACATCACAAAAGCATCATCATTTGCATCTTGCACATCCAAACCATCATCATCAAGAGTAAGATTACCTTGCTTATCTCCTTGATCTCTCTTCTTCTTGTAGCACTCACTTGCAAAGTGTCCTTTGATGCCACAATAGAAGCACATGAGCTTTGATCTATCCTTCTTTTTGCCACTTGAAGAAGCATCCACTTGATCTTGCCCTTTAGACCACTTGCTTTTGGTTTTGCCCTTGAATTTGCCCTTTGTGAACATAGCATCCTCTTGAAGTGTCGATGTAGATCCACCTCTTGCTTGAAGCCTATATTCCTCATTGATCAAGATCTCTTGAAGATCCATCAAACTTGGCAAAGTCTTTTGAATAGCAATACTTTGAACAATGTTAGCATGAGCATCCAACAAGCCATTAAGAATCACTTGAATAAGCTCTCCTTCCTTAATGCTTTCATCTATGCAAGCTAACTCATCATTCAATGCTTTCATTCTCAAAACAAAAGTACTTGAACTTTCTTCATTCTTTTGCAAACAAGAAAAGATTTGCCTTCTTAGAGTCAACACTCTAGAAGTAGACTTGGATTCAAAGAGCTTCTTCAATGAATTTCAAGCTTCCAAAGATGATGTGCACTTACCAACTTCCTTGAGAAGTTCATTGGTAACATTCATCTTTATCATGTGTAGAGCCTCCTTGGCCCTCTTGTCATACCTCAATTGATCTTGTTGTGTTGCTGGTCTCTCCTCCAAACCTACAACAATATCCAAAACATCATTCATTTCAAGAAGTGACTCCATCCTCACTTTTCATAATGAATAGTTACTTGAGGTAAGCCTATCATTGGCTTCCAACATGACTCCAATTGAGGTTGCCATGTAGCAATGACCTGATCTTCTCTTTCAACCTGTTTCAATGCACAAAGCACTCCTTTGAACAACAACAAATGCTTTCAAAAGAAATCACCAAGATTTGAAACTATCTCACAATTTCTCTTCTAGCACTTATCCAAGCAAATCAACACATAGAATCATGGAATCTTGATCAACCTATGATCTATCCTCAATCTAATGACTTTTGCCACTTCCTAAGATTGAAATACACTCAAATGAAGTCCAGCAACCTCACTATCTAGAGATCCAATCAAAATTAGGGTTTTGACAAAATCACAAAAAATTGACTATTCCAAATCTACATGCAAATGCTGAAAATTTGATATGCAATCTATAAGCCACCACTTAGGCTGAACCAATGATCCAAAAATCGGCCATATCCAGCATGTGAATTCAAAAAATGTAATTGAACAAGTATATTGACCTATTTAGTGTTTTGATCTACAAAAGATCCAATCTACAAAAGCAAAAAATCCGATTTTGGTGTAGAATCCTCTCTAGCATGCTCTAGACTTGATATCTTCACCAAATCATTGATAGATCTGATTTCCTCCTTCATAACCTGAAACACAAGCTCTGATACCATGTGAAAGATTTCAGATCCTTAAGATCCAATCTACTTGAATGATAGTTGGTTAGAAAGAGAAATACACTACCAATTTCACCAATGTAGAAAAATCAGCATCTACACACAATTTGAGATGCAAACACTAATAGAACTTGATCAAACTTGAATGAAATAATTATGTACTATTGTTGTCCGTACAAAACCAGCAAGCTACTGTATTTCACACGTGTGTATCCAAAAATAGCAAATATAGATCATTCTACACATAGAATTGCAAGCAATCACCAAGATAGTGCACCAATAGATAGTAGAACCCAAGAGAACCATGTATAAGCATGAAATGAGATAGAGAAGAGAGAAGATGACTCTCTCCACGAGTTAAATCCTTTTATAGCAGGTCCAAACCCTATTTGGCCACTTGGCTTTCCCACCAAAATGCTAACCCTACCAATTTTGGGTCTAGATTCAATGTACCCAACTTATTCAAATTGAATCTACTCAAACTCGCATTCTATCTTTCCCACACTTTCAAAAAGTGTTTATTCAAATGAAATTTTAGACTAATGAACTTTGAAAAGTCAACCTCTAAGTCTAAAACAAGTTTTGGCCTCAATATGCCAAATATGAAAATATTGCAAAATGTGATGAAACTAGTTGAATCTTTCACAGGGGGCCCGCTGGGCAGCGCAGCCAGCGGGCAAAGGGGGCTGGAAGGGGGTACACAAGGGGGGGGGAGGGGTGGG